>NDFZ01005454.1:857229-987432 GCA_002192655.3 Mamestra configurata
CCCCCAACCCCTTTGGGGAAGCCTATGTCCAGCAGTGGACGTCTTTCGACTGATATGATGCAACCACCTTTTTGAAAGTGATTTTTGATTAACCCATCAACTTCTCCGTCAGATCTTGTTGAAATTACCTCCCTTACAGATAACTAAGTTCGTTTCGTCTAACCTAAAGGTCAATGTCATCTGTATAAGTAAAACTAATAACTACACACAGTCATAAACTCTGTCCTTACGGGACCATTAAACACTGGTGTAAAAATATATTTAATGAAAGCAAACAAATAAGTGCCAAGCCCCAAGGTCGAATAAACCGAAACGACTGTTATTATCAAGAAATGTGAATAAACCAATTTATTTTCGACGGAATTTATTCTGTTTCTATTCATAATATTTATAGGCATTTCAGGGTGTTTCTTGGAATAACATGGTGAAAGATCCTATCAACTAAGACAATATTTTTGGGTCTCGAAATTGTGAAGACAGTTTAGTTCAAAACTGCTTTATTTTTTGTTCTTTTCAAGATTGTCTCAGATAATCCTACAGTGGTTTAAAATAGACTTAGTACTGTTACGAGCTTGGGGTTCGTGACAATAAAAACAGCCGATTCAATAACCAAAATGACACTTTAATTTAAAAACACTAATTACAACTTTAAACTCACTAATTATAAAACAACGTCACTACTGATCACTTTAGTCGCACTTGAAGATCACTTCCGAAATATTCGCTTGTATTGCAAATCCAATACCGACTCGGTCGCTTTTTTTTTATGTGTGGCTTCTCGCAGTTCAACCTATAAGGTTGTCGACTGCTTAACCGGGCTTGCCTGTGGTGGCCTTAATATAATATTAAAGCCTCCAGCCAGGGCTTATAAAAAACTTACAAACTAAGCGACTACACGCTAAGGGCACCCCCTGTGGGGTTAGGGCGTCGCTGGGGAGAGGACAGCTAGGGACGGGCTGGATCGAACTGGCTGATTCGGTCGCGGAATACGCGCTCCTTATTTAGGTCAGTTAATTCTCAAAACATCTGGGAAGTACTCGTAACTACCGCTGCCGACTGACCAGATATCGAGAAGTGTAGAATGTTCTGGCAAAGAAATGTCTAGAAGGTACTTGACTCTACTAGTTCTGCTACTCGATACTAGATGGCGCTAGTAGTAACTTAATGTACCCGACATTAATTCTGGGTCGTAACAGTACAGTCGAAAACTTGGATCGAATTTTTGTTCTTTCTTTTAAAGGATACCAGAATTTCCTATATTTGTCCACGGCTTTTTTATCCAAATGTTGCAAAGGCACGCTCTGTCTAGGTGCTCTTGAGTTCGTTGCAGCGCTTTCATTCGAGAGCACCTAAGTTAACTGCTTGTTTGAGAGCGAATACCGTATTTCATTCTATAAATTTACTTTTTGAAATAATTTTTTAAAGTTCCTCTGACATGAAAATCTTCACAAAGCTAAAAGACATCGTCTAAAAAACATAGTTTCAAAAATGTAAAGCCATCGTCTTTAAATTTTTGAAACTCGGTATGAAATATTATGTATAAAGACATGAAATTATAACTTTAATGCAGCTCTAATTCGATAAGTTTCAGAACTTAGTACAAATCGCGATCGTGCGTAAACATAATTTTAATGTAGCAAAAGGCTTAAGAGGCATTAGGTAGGAGTAACTTGATCATGAAGTCTTGGAAGTACTAGATTAGTGTAAGCCTAATATTTACTCGCCTATGTCAACGGATTTTGACCTATTTTAAGTGTCTAATAAAATTTCGAACCAATAGAGGTTAAAGTCATATGTAGGTCCGAACCAAAACAAGATGGCGAGATGACTTGAACGCGTCCGATGAGGCTGGTTTGAGGCGGCGCGGGAGATAACAGTCTGGCAGAGAGACTTGGGAAGAACCCTTTGCCCTGTAGTTACAGCAGCGCCTAGATAAAAAAAAACTTAGTCATCACTTATCGGTAAAGGAATATGTACCCTCCTTCGTGGGCAGTCGGGTAAAATTTGAATAAAGTATTCGATTTACGTCTGAAATCGTTAACCGTTACCAAAAGCGTGATGATTATGTTCGTGTGTCTTCTGTTTACGAGAAGAGGCCTTAGCTCTATTGTTGCATAGTAACAAGCTGTATTATTAAAAGCGTATTGGAATTTTCAGGTAATCCTGATGCAATGTATCGAATGATCCTTTAAGCTGGCTTTAATCCTGTTTTGAAATAACAAATAATATATCGAAACAATGTCAGGATTAATTTTGGATTTATTTAAACTTTTGTCCACAACAATGTTGGTTTCACCCATTTTTTACAGCAACATTCAATTTTTATAGTCTGTTATTGTATTCAGATCAAAGTATTTCTACAGATTTCGTTTTATGTTGATAAGAAATCGATATACATAACGTCTGTGAAGTTTTGATACCTAATTGAATTTGACCCTGTTTAGAATGTCTGATTTGAAGCTTCAATTTACATTTTTCACAACGTATAGAAAAATCAAAACGCAGTACATTTTTTTTTTAACTTAAAAATTATGATTTTGTGAGCGTTTTAAAATCAACAATAAACAGAGACAACATTATAGAAATCAATTTGCGTGTGACGTCACTCGCAAGTCACGCTATAGTGAATTTGCGCTATCCAGTATAAACGACATTTTGAGTGACAAGGATAGAAGAATAACTTCAAAAGCGTGTAACTTATCTACATTTCCGATATATATATTTTTTTACAAATCAAACTTTTTTTGGAAATTCTTTCAAATAAGTATTTATTCATGGAGAGTACTGCCGCATCACATAGGTACATATAAAAGTCCAATATAATATAATAGAAATGTCCAATATAATTTTATAGAAATGTTTATTTATTTAACAGTTTATGGAGTATTATTTATACAGTACACACATTTAACAAATAAATAAGAAGAAGAAAACCGAAAAATAGGTACAAAGGTGATGCGTTTTTCTAAAGAAATCTCTTCCAGCATACCTGCGAAAGAAGAGTCGAATAAAAGAAATGCTTATGTAGAAAAAAGACTAAATATAACATACTATAAATAAAAATAACAGTAAAATATTCACAAACGATTAAACTACAATTAAAATTCTAAATTAGGGTACACTTTTAATTTTGTTTTTAAATATACGCAGCTTGTCGTGGAACAGTATTCTTTCATATAGATTTTTGAGTATAGTCAAATACCCTATTTCTATTTTTTCAAGTCTAAACACTGTTTAAAGTTTCATTATTACACCCGTTTATTCTACACCAACTAATGTTGTTCGTTTAAACCCCTAACTTTGTAATTCTCATCTTTTTGCACACACGGGGATTAAATACAAGCAAGTTTTATTCCGAACTTATTTTCTGTTAGAAAACAACAATGTCACCTCGGTAAATTAATTACTTAGACGTATAGTACCGTGTCTATTACTGAGTTTCTAGACACCCCGGGTGACTCATTAAAGGTATTTGACTTCTGAAAACCGTTTAATTAAAGCCGGTACCTAAGTCAAATTTGACTTCGATTGGAGATTTCTCACTTCATTTTGCAATAGAATGAATGACAGAAAAGTAATCAATCTTTTGCTGAAGACGATTTCATTCTTTGCAGACGGTGGTAAGTAGTTTAGGGATAGTCAAATGGATTTGTTCTCAATTGTCAATTTAGTTTTTGAAGTAAGATTTTGTGCAAAATTTTTAAAGAGCTGTGAAAGTGTCCCTTTTTTTCCAATCAAAGATGTCAAGTTAAAGCATTATTACAAAATCTTATGAGCTTGCGTCTCCCGCGGCTTCAGTCTTATGAAACATTTTTTTAGGAGGATTCATCCAAGAAAAAGTAGCTCAGCGATATTATAACATTCTTTGAATTAAATAATAGATAATTCTTTCATTCATAGAAAGCTATATTATCGCTCGCATAGATATACAATCACAAAGTTGAAAATCTGCAGAGAACTATTTTAAACATAAACGTTTACTAATGTGAAAATCGTATGGAAAACATAATCCTCCTTCTGGCGCAGTCGGGTAAAAAGAGGTTTTCCGTAACTGTCAACAGACGGCGCTTATACAGTTTCAATACGAATTGACGTTTACGTGTAAAAAATCGCACTGAGGCCACTGATAAATACAGTACAACCATTTTGTAAACACACGTTTCTGCTTACGATTTCCACTTAAACCTAAAATAATTTTGGAAGTAAATAAACACGAACCAATTTCCTTTGAATCCAAAACACTAATAGACTTGTAAACCAGAATCAGATTATCAGCGTGTAAAGTTAACTTTCCAACTGTGAGACCACAGGTAGTCGTAAGTTCTAACTCATTACCGGGAATGACTGTCGACCGATAACTCGCTTCGAATTTACGTTCGCATCGTCGGAACTTCCGAAGTTTCTTTACGAATTCTGACGCTTGTTTGTACAAAGTTTATTCGTTTACACGTATTTACTAGAGATGGACCGACTAGTTGGGAAAGCCGACTATTCGACGAAAATAGTCGGAGATAAATAAATAAAGCGTTAAGTATATCAAACGCAACACAACATCGCGCCTGTATAACCTGAAGGTTTCGGCACAGGCGTGCTTATAGTACACCCTTATTCTCCGGCTATCTTTAAGTCCCATGTTCTAGTGGCGAGCCTATTGTCATCAACCGGGTATAAAAGTGAAGTAACTTGCGATTTATTTCTTTTGTTCTGTTTTCTATGCGTTCCTATTTTTAAGAATTAAATCAGTCTTACAAAAGATCTCTCAAGGCGCTTAGTTGACACTTCACGTGACCCAAGGGCTGGCTTTTACCTTGGTCAACCTTTGGCTTTTCAGTAGTATTGCGTACTATATTATATTAAAAACAAAAATAAATTATAGAGATGGACTCGGTATTCGACGATGGAGCCGACTCTCTAGCCAGCGACTAGTCGACCACTTGAGCGCCGGCTAGTCGACCTAATCCATATTAAGCCCATCACTATGATTTACCGTGATGCGATTAGGTTGCTGGTCGTGTTGACTGCTTCGGTCTCTTGGACATATGAGTATATAGGACTTTTATGAATGTGGTTCGAGGTTAGATTACATTTGCCATGTCAACATGAAAGTTTTTTTTTGCCACGGGATTGTATTGAACCTTTCTGTTCTGTGTATTTTATGTCAATGTTTTGCTTCTTAGTCGAATCGATTGTTTCTTTCTTATTTGTTATTTTACTTAACTCCAGGTTATTGTCGTCGACTAATGCTTCTCCAATATTATTTATTATTGTGAACAATTCGGGATGGTAGTCATAAATTATCCCTCTTGGTAAGTGGATTAGGAATGAAGGAATTATTTTGTTTGTTATACAGATGTATACCGTTGTCCTTTTTCCTTAGATATCTTACCTTCTAAGATAAAAATTAATATGTATTTGGTCCAACAATAGTTGGATCTTCTTTACAGTTTGGTCAGCCATCTGATAAATTAATTTTGAATTAGGTATGGGTTGTGAATTCATATTTTTGATAATATTTTCGATATATTCATCTTTATAGATATGTGAATTTTTTGTCTAACATAATATAGCGGTCCTGAGTCCCGGTTTTTTTTTAATTTTGCGTTGAGTAATTACATGTTTTCGCATTTTTTCTAGTAGGTTTCTGCTTACCCAGATATCTACAAAATTCCAGCCCAGGTAACCATTGTCGAATAACAAACTGAATTCGAGCTTTATTGCAACAACATGGCATCAAAATATTCACTAAATCCATATCCGAAATACACAGAATTTCCAAAACATAATAAACTTAACATATCCGAAATAATAATTTTCATTTGGACTGCACTGGATTATCCCGTTCCTGTTTTTATTTAATGTCTCTTTGAACTGCTGTTTCAACTGCTGTATGTAAGTGGACATAAAACAAATATTGACAAAACATACAGTAAATAAAATATTTAAGCCACATGCATACAATCAAACATTATTAAAAATAAATATAAATAATAAAATAAACGATGGTTCTCGGTTTTATCCAATAATTTTTGTGATCGCCACGTTTCTCTTCACGGATCAAATGAAACCCCATTTTTAACCGACTTTCAAAAAAGGAGTATTCAATTCGGTGGGTATTTTTTTCTTCTTTTATGTGTGTAGGTACACCGATTACTCCGAGATTTCTGATCTGATTTACATGGTTATTTTTTCGTTCGATGCGGTATACTTGCCATTTGGTCCCGTTTTTTTTATTAAGTTTGGCTCAGCAGTTTTTATTTTATGAGCCTTTCCTTACTCGTTGCTTACTTGGATGATGTAATAACGTCGTCCAAGTAAGCAAAATGACGTCGGGTAATTATACTTATATATATTATAATTCAAATCAATAAAACCGAAGTAGTCGTGTAAACTCATTATGGGTGTAATGTTGATTTCTTTGTGGAGTACCAATAACAAGTGAAAAAAAAAACTATTTACAGAAAAATAAAAACACCATAAAGTCCAAAATAAAATATCTTTAATTTCGGAAGTGGGTGTCTAAAACGAAGAAACAAAACTAAAAGCACCGACTTTTGAAATTTAAGTTATTTTTGAATTTGTAGTGTTTTTATTTGGAAGTCGGTTGTATTTATTTGTAAAAATGTTTTATCTTGCATTTTTCATTAACGGTCTCATGTGTGTGCTTCAAAAATATGAACTTTTTCTGCCCAACAAAATATGAACACGAATATTTCATATAAGTACTATCAACACTACAGCAATGGCCACTTATACCACCCGGATAGCTTGCAAAAAGGGTCATAAAACATTTTCAAAGTTTTAAATTTTTTGTTAGTCAAGTACCAAAGAGCTTTACAAACGACGAGTTATGGATAGTATTTCATATTTAGTACCGGTGTCTAGCATCTACATTATATGCAATCGCAAATGGAAATAGGTTCACATCGAGCGAGCATCGGTATGCATATTTCATGGCAGTCACCTACTGCGAAGGAATGCGAGCGACTTATCAATATATGCATTTTCTCATACGAATTTGTGGCCGGGTTAGCAAAATTATTGGTTTTTGAAATGGATTTTGTTGCGGTATTTCGGTAAGAAATGCGGAAGTGCCAGACGTGAAGAAATATTGTGGATAATTTTGAAACTAATGTTGTAAGAGTACGACGAGTCTTTTAGCGAATTTATTTTACATTCATCTTTTGCCAACTAGCAATAAAAACATAACAGCTCATAGGTAACAAAATAATGCAATTTATTACATTATTTTCAGCCAAATATGACACACATATACAGACAACCAGGGTTCAGTAATTGTCTGGACATGAAATAGGGCTGTCATTGGTGTGACAAAAAACCAATTCAATTATAATATAACATAATAGATACACAGATACATGCATAATAAGCTCGATAATAGATACATAAATACATACATACAAAGTAAAAAGGCAGAATTTTTTTTTTATGAATATCGATAATCATAGCGGCAGGTTATGTTCTTTTACATTTTTTAGTCTTTTAAAAGCAGGAACGACTGAGCGCGTCTTACTGAGACTGGCAATGCATTCCACAGAAGAGCAGCCTGTACAGTAAGGATTCGTTCAAGAAAGTTGTGGAATGCATAGTTTGGATAAATTACTTAAGATTTTTATTTCATTTGATAGCTGTAATTGCGTGGCCTCGAACATTCTTTTTTTATTTCCCGAATAGTAATGACGACGGCACTGCCATTCCGTACTCTGTGGTTTAGGCGTACTCGAATGCGTTTGTGGTCCCGAATGTACAATGGTACACTTTGAACGAGCAGTTGCGGGTAAACTTGACGAACGCATGGGTGGTCCCAGTGGTACAGCTAAACGGAAACGGATAGCAACTGTGAAGCAAATTTCGATTGGGGTGACTTAATGCCGTGCCTACTGTGATATTTGTAGAGTGTAATCTTTTTGGTACTGTTTATATTTTGTATTTTCTTCATAGTGCCTATAGACCCTAGACCGAAGACCAGACTACTAGACAGAAGCCTGTCCAGGGGGCCTAGTGTGAGTTTTGTATTGGCTCAATGGCAGAAACGTTAATCGTTCGCTTATGTCAAATCGAATGAAAAAAAGAGGTTATATATTATTGTCACCAAACCGCGCTTCTACGCTTTCAGCTGCACTGAAGTTGAATGATGACGAAGAGTTCTAAGATACTATTTATATAATATCTTGATGAAAACTTTGACTCTTCGCTATTGGTATAACTTACTTAAAAGTAGTTTCCACATCGCAACCACTTGCATTTAACTATCTCTAGCAATTGGTTGCTAATACATTTCATATTAATTAATTAACTGGGTAAGAACTAAATACACAGGGAGTGTACCGCTGACGATGAAACCAGAAATTGTTCAGTACTTTAGTAAAAGTTTTCCATAGAGATCTACGCTTTGGAACATGCATTTATCGCACCCTTAGAATGAAAGTGACCTAACGCAAAAATTGCGACAAGCAAGAAAATCATATAGAAGTAGTGTTAGGTAAACAAAATCTCTCCCGTGACCTATGTATAAGCTGCCCTTTTCCACTCATAATTTGGACTCTTTCACCACAGGGTTTTAGAGTATGCTTTTTAAGATCAGTTTATATCAAAACTAGCTGCGTCCCGCGGTATTACCCGCGGTTTATCAGATACTACGCGTGTATGTCGCAAATTATCCGAAGGGAACACACTCCCGGAATAAAAAGCCTACCTATGTGTTAATCCAGGGTGTCAGCTTCCCGCATGCCAACACACACACTCACAAACTTTCGCCTTTATAATATTAGTGTGATTATAAGTAAAAGGAATTTTAAGTTAGGTCATTTTCATTCTAATGCCATAAGGGTGCGTTGTAACTTCATCTTTTTAACTGATCGATCATGACAATTCAAAAGTGCCTGTAAATCTAAGTCTATCTATACTAACAATAAAGCTGAAGAGTTTGTTTGTTTGTTTGAGCGCGCTAATCTCTGGAACTACTAGTCGAATTTGGAAATAATTTTCCAAATTCTGGAACGGGAAAACCGGGATATGCGCGTACAAAATATACTTGAGTTTGTTTTGTATTTTTTCCACTATGGCAAAGATATCTTCACATACGTATAAGGATATGAAAGGCCATACCGTTACTTGAGGAAAATTAGATAAGTGTACGAAGCCCATAGGTATACTTATGATATTTTTCGTATATCTACTAATCCCTGGTGGCTTGTACTTGCTTTCTTAAGTGACGTTGAGCACAGATGGCAAAGTGGAGAAATAAATAAAAGGTTGTAGGCTTTTAGGTAATTTAATAAGGTAGTTTTACCTAGTTTTATTACTTTGTTTTGCTGTTGGCTTCCTTGTAATTATAATCTCCATTAAGTTTTGGTTTGTTTCTGAGAAACCTGAAGCCATTTGAGTGACTCCCACGGGATTTCATGTGTGTTATAAAAATAATAAGCTAAGGGAATTCACAGAGATCGGAGTTATAACAGCCGCGCGGTTCGATCTTCAAGGTCGGCCGGTGGATGGGCGACACTCCTCTGTGCCTCGGAAAGCACGTTGGGCCCTTGGTTCCAGACCCTGTCATTTATAGATCTTGGATAGTCCCTGGGGGTAGTCAGAAGCTAACAAATCTAACACCAGTAATGCGAAGTCGTACCGTTTTACCCAGTTGTTGGGTTGTGATAATACACATTTATTTCGGAAGAGATTCCATATTTGTTAGCAATATAAACTTTTAAAATAGTGTTAGTCAACATTTATTCTAAGCTGCGTGAGGAACGCCGATCCTGGGGAATGTCTTCACTTGACTGCATGCAGTCGTATTCACCGCTCCAGGATCGGAGAGTCCCACCTATCAGCCAACGTACTAAGAATGGTGTTGGGGCTGGCGCGAACACATCATAGCAGAGAAGCACATCTCTTGGACATGATGGCTGAAAAACTATCAACGTCCGCGTCGCAAAACATGCGGACGCGCTACAAAATCGTGGCAACCCCATCAACACCCGGAACGAGTTGTTAAATTGTGTGCGCAGGTATATGCCCTTTGCGTAAAGTTCACCCACAGGCTGCCTGTGGAAAAGGATTGGCAGTAAGCTTTGAAAAGCGTCTCCTTAACCTGAGCCGTACAACGCGCAAACCTGTGGGCCAACATCCCACATCGAACAGCCAGTGACCTGCGCTACCGCTCTACATCATACATATACACACTATACTTCTATCTTTGGCAGTAAAACTGTTTCATTCTCCGAGCCCCTCAACACAAATCCGCCAAAAGCCCCTTGAAAGAACACCGCATAGTTTGAGGAAACAATAATAATTGTTTCCTCACAAACCAGCTAAACACAATATCCCTCCCAAATTAAATTTCCTGTGACGATAGACAGGCCATTATTACTTGAAGTGAACGTTAAACCAGCCTGTTTAGAGTATAAATAGGAGGATTTGAACGCTGTTCAATACATCCTCTCAAAGGCCTTAATTTAGTGCTCGCTAAGGATCGTTTATCGCAGTCAATTTTGTGTAGTTTAGCTCTAATCTCGTAACAAAATGTAGGCGTAGATTTAATGTGTCGCAAGGCTGTTATTTTGTAGGTAATGTAAAGCTGCAGGAGTAATATTCTGTCGTAAGACATTGGCATGATAAATTAGTTATTACCTAGTTATAGCTTAAGCCCGATTAGCCGATTATTGATCCCATTACTACGATACAAGGATGTTTTCTGGGAGCTGTATCATAGGCGTCCCATATCGTATCATATCGTCTTGCCTACACTGACAGGAGAATAAATAGTCATACTATTTTTAAACATAAGAATTATCATAGGGTTAAAAAATGTATGGCTATTAAGATATTTCTAGTTCTTGTGTAATGTGGGTGTACTGTAGCCACTACCGCTATGTGCTACTATGTATGTGCCCGCGGCTTCGCCCGCGTTTAATTAGTACACCCCTTTATGAATTGTGCCTGTGTGAGCTACATAAATGTGCTTTCCTCAAAATGCGTTTTTGCGACACAGATTGCAAACAAACATCCATCCATCCATCCATCCTCACAAACTTTCACATACATTTAGTTACAAAAGAAGACGCCCCGGGCGTCGGGAGTCGCAGGGCGATCCCCGGCCACCGTTGGCGCGGGCCTGCGGACGGCAAGCTTTGGGTGGCTCACAGTCTGATCACCACCAGGTCCGGGTCGATGGCGCATTGTGTTCCACGCGCGCCTCGAGGAGATGTCAGCATAGAAGACGGGGCCCGCTAGGGCCACAGCCTGCCAGGGTTGCGGAATCTGTTCGAAAGAGTCACCGCGGCCCTGGAACGCACAGGGCTTTAAAAGGAATACGGATGGGTTTTAGTCGGTGAGAGTCTGCACGCCCTTCCGCTCCACCCAGAGCGGAAGAAGTCATTAGATGACTTCCCATCCTTAAAAAAAATATAGGTAGGCAGAAAAATAAATATAGTAAGTATAGAATATCATGCGTACCTATTTATTTTTAAATAAGTGTTTTTTTTAATTCTTGTCCAGTAATAGCATCAGCACCAGCTGCTGATGAACACCTGTTTCCATTAATTTGAATGCAACTACAGAGAACATTAGGTTGCTGCCCTACAATACCAATCTGGTGGATATTGCTATTGTAATTTTATAGTTATCAGGTGTTTGTGATTGCCCAATTGAATTATGCAATATTCCTCTGTTTCTGCATAATAGGTGCAAGTGGCAATAACCCTGAGAGCTTAAGGCGTTTGGTTGTGTTACTAGAGATCGTGAATTCATTAATTTTATAGCACTATTTTTGCGTTTACGTATACGGGGTGTAACGGATTATTAAGAACAACTTTTTGCTATGGGGACATCACAGAAATCTCAAAAAAAAAACGCCCCATGTATTTACGTTCGCATGAGTCAGTAACATGTACATTTCGGGACTTGCGGTATGGCATTTTAATTATCGCCATAAGTAATTACAATTTTTTAACCGACTTCATAAAAAGGAGGAGGTTCTCAATTCGGTTGTACGTTTTTTTTTTGTTTTTGTGTGTTTGTTAACTCATAACTCCGTCATTTATGAACAGATTTAAAAACATTTTTTTTTATATAAAAGGATAATATATACTTTCCAATTGTTCCCATAGAAATTTCGTCAAAATTGGTTCATTACTTTGGTGTTTTAATCAAAATAGCTGGAAGTAAGTGTTAAAATACAAAGAAACAACCAAAAACATCGAAATCAAAGTTATTTTTTACTTAAGTGCTTTTTTTTTGAGTCAGTTTTATTTTTTATTATAACCAAAACCGAATTTTAAGTACGCATCTTTTTCTACCATTAGACAATATAGCAATTTAATTGACAAGTTTTAGCATCATCCTATTGTATCGTTGAATCCAAACGAAATTAATGTCGAACATTAAAATAAAAACTGTGCTTGCAACGCTGTTGTGACAAACAATATGCAAGCGACACTGTCATTAAAATCAGAGCATAAATGTTCAGGAAATTATGACACAACCCTCGTTTGTCGCTGACATGCTACAAAACGGTTGAGACTAAATGAGAACCCTTTATGGTAGTGCGGGATTTTGAATTAAACCCGTGGCAACACTGTGAGCATTCCACCACACAGTAAATAAGCTACAGAAGGTTGACTCTATGCAACGAGAGAACGCACGCACACATAGACACGCTTCACGTACAGCGGGTGCAAGCACATTTGCGACTTTGCGACTGACATTTGTTTGAGATCTCCGTAAGTACTAGGATACGTTTCTATGTGTGCTTGGCCCTGTTTTCGCTCGTTGTATAAAGCGGTTGTATCAATATAATAGTTGTCAATTTAAATTTTATTGCTGCGTAAATAAAATAAAATAATCTTTAATTCGGATAAGCAACACCCATATGGGTTAGTAAACAAAAAAATAACTTATTCCTATGTTAGTTAACTTATAAATCTATTTAGAAACTAGGCTGTTGTTGGAAATGCGTCTCCGAACAACATCATCTAACAAAGGAGAATCATACCGACCCGCTATGGTCTTCAGGATGGAGTTGGAGCTGACCCACACTCTCCAGAGCAAAAAGGCAGATTTATGTCTGACAAAGGCGTGGAAGCCATCGACGTGTGCTTGTGCAAACATACCTGATGCACTGCAGAAACGGGGCAGCCCCATCAACATCCTGAACCCTAAAGAAGAAGTTTTGATTCAGTCTTACCGGATAAATCTAATTATTTTACATAGAGCAACTGCCAATCTGACCTTCACAACCCAGTTACTGGGAAACACGATAGATAGCCTTTGGCAGGAGTAGTGTCTGAGTTACTGGCTGCTGACGACGCCTAATGACTGTCAAATATAACCACCGCAACCAACGGCTAAACGCATGGAAGAGTCTCGGAGTGTAGAGGATCACCTATCCACAGACCTCGGCAAGCGTTGCTTATCCTTTTCCATCGACCCATGCAACGCACAAAACGTTTTGGGAACACATTCATTGTGCCCTGCCTGAGTCTGTGTTTCCTGATAGCCACACCCTGGGAGCCTTTAAGTAAAGAGTGAATAGGTTACTTCTAGGCAAGCGCGCTCCATCTTCGACCACATCATCGATTACCATCAAGTGAGACTGTGGTCAAACGCGTGCCTATCAATAGTAAAAAAAACTGAATTAGTTAGCCACGAGCCCCACTATTATTCGAGCTCATTTAGGTCGTAGTATGAATCCAACCTTCTGTATTTATCCTGTGGTATTGCAGTATACACACATTCTGATCGGATGTGTTAACAAGAACATTGTTAATGCACCGCACATAGCTTGTTGGCTCTATCCGCAAATAAATGTTTTAAAAAGAAATTCTCAGTAAACAGGTGCAGCTTTTAAAACTATCTGTATGCCTCTGCGTGCCTCTGCTTGCTTGGTATCGTTTGTTCCTGCTGTTTTGTTGTAGTCGTGTTTAGAATTGTTACGGTTATAACTGCCTCATTAGTAGTACAAATGATGTTTAAAAAAAACAAATCTTTCACAGTTTCCAACTCTTTATTCACTTTTATCATTCAATGATTCATATTATCGTTATTACCTTAATTACCTTTTCCCAACTGTATTGCTAGTATATTAGTATCATTGCCACTGACATCCGGCTACCATCGATAGGATGTAAATGCCGTCTTAATATTTGGTCGCACTCGTAACAACTATTAAATACACAGGATTATTTTTCAATGACCATCCAAATATTTTTCAAAGACTGGAGTATACTAAAATGTACGAAATAACTGACATGTATCCTTTTTTGGGAGTATATATTTGCATGAAACATGGTTTTGATTGAGACTTGATGCTTGGAACAAAATTGCTTGCTGATTGAAAAATAACCTGGAGGTATAATAAGCTCCTTTAATAAACCATTTTCATTGAAGTCACCGCGAAATGAATTCTCAATTAACCTGACAACCTCAACACTAAACAAAACCGTTTACGAAAATTCTGACTTCATTAACAAAGTTCTAAAAAAGTAAATAGCTACCCACTACGTGTACCTTAATAAACTGTTACCTTTATACGCTGTAAACGTTAACAAGGTTCAAGGTGGGTTCAGTACACTCAGAATCTAGACGAGTTTCAGACAAAAGCTTAAGTGGCTCCATAATATGTGGGAGCTAAGAACAGGGTATATGCAAATTGTAAAATAATCTCTTTACATTTGTGCAGTCGGTGTAATAGCAGTTATTAAGACTCTAGGGATTTTTCACATGAATATGAATTTTTGTTTCTTATTTTATGGTAATGGAGGTGCTGATGCAGAAATGGCTGTTAGGTTTGTTACTTTCATATGTTGCTTAAGTTGAAATACGAGCATTCTGGGGTTATAATGAAGATAAGTAACGCGTAATTGTGATCATTTCTTCAATAACACGTAATACCAAAATGGTAAAAGCAGTCCCTTATTAATTTAGCAAACGTAATCCTCGTTTGAAAACGGGCAAGTTCAGCTATTTTAGACAACCATTATTTACACTATTTCCGTATTCAATCTAATGACCCAAATCCCCCTAGCAACACTAAACGTCAAAACACCAATGAAAAATATTTTCTAGTAAACTTTATCTCCACTAGAGAGTAACAAACCAATTTATTTTCCAATTTCACCTACACTTTACACAGCTTCACAATTTTCAATTGCAAAAAATTCTTACTTTATCTGATCTAAATAAGAGTTTTGTTGGTATACTAATGACTGTTTCCCCTTTCCTTAATAAGCCACAACAAAGCCCGGGATCACCAGACCGTGAAGAAAGTAATTGAAGATCATACGTGATTGGAATATCTCCGGAGAAGGGATCAGTTACCAGGAAACCCGTTGAGCTCGCTTAGAAAGTTACAACCCTTTGAAAAATTAATAGAACGAGGGGAAGTATGCAAATAATGTAGTGCAAGGGATTTGGGGGATTAGACGGAAAAGTTAATATAAGATTAATAGAGGGAAAATCCTGATATTATGCTGGTATATTTTCTCTGGGAACTCTTGTTTTGTTTGTCTTCATGGAATTTGCAAGTTATAAATAGAAATGATTATTTTTAGCATAGATGGGAAGCATGTTCCGAAAAATTGGACTGTTTCGCACGTCTCAGATATTCAAAATAGTTATTTACAAAATGTTGACTGTTATCATGGAGACCCAATACCAAAATAGTTTTCTACATACCCATCCTATCTAAATACAGATGGATTTAAAATTCATTTATTTTCATTTAAAGTCTGAACACGCCACAGACATCAAAACTTGAAAACATGTAAACTATATTAAACTTTTTGAACTAAGTACAGAAAAGCTTTACATTTCATTAAAGATAATGCTACGTCATCTGCATCAGCTGTTAGCGCATTTTCAAGTAAAACTTCTGAAGTCATATCAGTATTCCCCTGAAGTCTAGCTAATGTTCTCTCCTCAGAGATTGTGCTTCTTAGAAACTTTCTAATATCTTGTTTTTTGCTACTAAACTTTGTAAACGTGAAGATTTTAGGTGATCATCTGAAATTGTAATAGTTTTACGTTCTTCATATTTCTAAGTTAACTCAGTGGGTGTTGCACTTTTAGGTACCTATGTGTCCTCTTTCGGCAATTTGCTAGGTACATGTTCTAATACCCTCTCTCATCTATTGACTTTTGGAAGCCAAACAAAATTGGGCACGTTTTCTGAAATCATGTTAGTGTTCCCCATATCACACTGACCATTATCTGAAATGCGGTCAAGTATAGAACGTTACCAAAAAGAAAAGATTTTTCATGAACGAGGGAATTTCACTCTTATGTAGTGGATGTTTAAATAGATAATGGAAAGCTGGTCAGGTCGTTACCGGCGCCACTGATAGGAACAGTCGCATCGATAGGACGGTCGGCTTCCGCACTCCCGTTGCGCTCAATTGAGCTTGCTCTCGCTGGAAACTTGACGTGGCGTATAATACGCAAATTTTGTTGAAATAGGTCACACAACTTGACACCGGTATTCAACCGGAACGAGTCCGGGAAATTGAGTTATTATACCCGAAATGTTTGTCAAAGAAAGTTAAGGAACATTTGCATTAATGAGAAAGAGACTGTCGTTGCTTTTCTTAAAGAAGCAGTCGACGTAAGTTGAATAGACGCAAATTAAGATTGTATGTTTATTCTGATGACGTGAATAAGACCTAAATCAGGGACACACACGAGTCTTGTTACGTATTTTAAAATGTTGGTGTACTCTTATTGTTGCCATTATGCCCGTAATTTTTCATCTCATGCGTCCTAAAAGTCCAAATTTTCAAAGTAATCACAAAGCTTGCCCTATTTGCGCAGCCGCTAAATCGCTTTTTGTCTACGTTTCATGTGAAACAAATGATTTAATTTCAGATCCTCTAAAGCTCGCATTCTCTTCGGGATTTGCAGCAATAACTCAGGATGTAATTTGCATAAAAAATCTTTTGCATTTCCCCTCCTCAGTTGATGTAGTTTTAATATCTCGTTTGAAAGAAGTTGAATGAAAGCAACAATCGCTTTATGAATGCCTGGTCTTTAATTTTCTTTTTATCATCGTGACCCTTTCGTACGAATAAAGGATGAATAGCCCTGTTTCTAACGGTTCAACGTAAAAAATCTTTAATTTTGCGGCTTCCTCATTAATTCTCGCTTTTGGGGTTCTCCCTTATTCCTAAGATAATTGATACTGCGAAGGTTGTTAAAACGAAGTTCAGGTTTCATAATGTTAAGTTAATAGATGAAAGGTTCTAAAATCATTGAGCCTCCAGGAAATTGTTTTGTAAATTCTGGGATTAGAATTTGAGATTCAGTCCTATAATTTCAAATGATTAAGTGTTGTTTGTTGTTAAGTGAGATTCCATTTGGATTATGAAATATTTTTTGTTACGTATATTTTAATTTTATTACAATACATCCTCTGTGATCCCGTGTGCGATGTAAGCTTTTCGAAAAAAAAAAAAAAAACAAAATTTGTGACAGCGAAATGATTTTAATTCCACCCTTCCTGAAGATTGACTCGCAAAAATGACTAAATTCGCAAAACTTTCTCGTTTACAAATTTATATGTATGACATGGTGTCACCGAAATGCTATGAAAAAGGACATCAAGTGGCACAATCACGTTTAAGTTTGTAGTCAGGTAATAATGAAATGTGTTGTTTTATGTATGTTACACAAGTTTGGGATACCTGTAAACTTTATATTTTATGACCACCATAAAGCAGGACATGAGTAAATTTCCTGTTACAAAAAGTTGCTACTTTT
Source organism: Mamestra configurata (assembly GCA_002192655.3). NCBI lineage: Eukaryota > Metazoa > Arthropoda > Insecta > Lepidoptera > Noctuidae > Mamestra > Mamestra configurata. Next base: position 874,996 of record NDFZ01005454.1, read on the forward strand.
CTACTTACTTTGCCATTTATTTGATGGTCTGTACTGTAATAAAGGGAGGATTTCCTCAAGGAGAGGGGATTTCGCTAAATCCGCGCGAATCCAATATAGATTAGTGGGTCTTTCATCAAATCTCCTTCTAATGGGCCGGCAATAAGGTGCGATCTGATAATTTGAACGTGCCGTACGTGTTAAAGAAAGTATTGATTAAAGAAAAAAGTTGTTTGAAGAACTTAAGAAGAAGCTAAAAGATCGTATTTTCTGTTGAATACATCCAACTCACCTACACATTAGAAGAGAATTCTCTTTTTCTTTTTTCCGTTTTCAAAATGCATTTTAACAATCTTTAGGCCGCTATCCCACTGGCGTTTTACGAGCATTAGCGTTTCTCAAACTGTTCCCAAAAAACGCAACGTTAACTTCGTGTTGACGCGACGTTAACGTTTGCCACTAGAGGCTCGCGACGTCGGAGAAACGCCAACGCTCGTAAAACGCCAGTAGGATACCGGCCTTAAGGTATCAGAATGAACGTCAACATTTTCATTGCCATATCTTTCTAGGTAACCGTGGCGGTTATGCGGCAACTAGGATTCTGTGCTTTTTGTGGTCTTGTTAGGTAGGTGCATAATGTTGCCCGGTCGGAATATCAGACTGAAGGAAGAGAGAATGCACCCAATGTTTGCGCCAATGTTTGTGCACTATATTATCTCCCACGTCGATCTTTAGTCTCCGCTGAAATTGGCAAATAGGTCAGAGGGACTATTATTAGGTCGTGTTCCATATTTTTGTTCCTTTGACCTATTGGTGTTATTTTCGGTCCTTTTTAACGCCTCTCATTTGTTTCACAGATCAACGATGAGGCCTCCAATCCCATTCTTCTTCATCTGCTTCTACGCTCTTCTGTCTCCTCTGCAATGTGGTACTTCCTCGAGTGCTGATGACAGGAGATGGCTGGTTTCTCTAGTGGATCTGGTGGAGCTGGACTATGTAGACCATTGTGAACAGAGGGCCAACGCTGCGTGGAATGAACTCACGGGGAATAGTAAAGGATTGGCGTCGAAGGTTAGTTTTAAGTTTTTTTTTTTTATTTTGTTTTTAAGTGTTGTAAATGGTAGATATAATTTAAGAAAAAGTAATAATCTTTACTATATATATATATATATATATATAAGTAAGGATATAATTAATATTATCCTACTAATATTATAAACGCCAAAGTTTGTAAGTAGGTATGATGTTTGTTACTCTTTCACGCAAAAACTACGAAACGGATCTTGATGAAATTTGGCACAGAGGTAGATTATAGTCTGGAATAACACATAGGATATTTTTATCCCGGGAGTATGTTCCCTTAGGATAATTTTCGACATTCACGCGGGCGGAGCGGGCGGCAGCTAGTTTGTAATAAATAGTTTTATGATTAAACGACACACAAAGTTTAGTCAAGTGTGAAGTACTAAAGTTGAAGATATTATGTGCATATAATTTAGAAAGTAGGCTGATAAGATACAGGCTTTTCAATTTCGCTAACTTGGGTCAGTTATGGAAGTTTTTTATGATCGAAGACAACTTCGTGTAGCTAAATATAAAACAAAAATCTTAGGATTGCAACGAAACTAACTTAAGCAGATTTTCCTGAAATAACCAAAGTTGGTTAAGGGTACAAAATCTGTAAAACTAAGTAACTTTCGCAGAATTGACGACACGCCCGTTAAATATAAATATCAAACAGATTTTATGGGATTAAAATTACCTCTGTTGAAAATAAAACGGAGCGGAAAACACTGAATTACCCACCTACCTAAATCTCACATTTAATTATTTTTAGTTACAAAATAATTAATTATTTGTCAAACGTTTAATCCAATTTGGGACTTAAACATGGCTTCCGTTTTAATTAAATGCTTAACATGGCGTTAAATTCAACAACAATCAGTACGTATGACGTATCAAACAAAGATTTTAATATTATTTTGTATGTGGATGATGTAATCACATAGGTATCAATTTATTATGATTGTGTTGACGTATATAAGGAATCCTAATATATAAATGTATTCTTCCGTTACTGACTGAGTGACTGACAGACAACGGACAGCCGAAAATACAGGTCATAGAAAGCTGACATTTGGCAAGTAGGTTCCTTGTGGACCACCGTAGGCGCGGGCCTGCGGACGACGAGCGTTGAGTGGCTCGCTGTTCGATCACCACCAGGCGCCGGGTCGAGGGCGCGTTGTGTTCCACGCGCGCCTCAAAGAGATGTCAGCATTGGAGACGGGACCCCTAGGGCCAGAGCCTGCCAGGGTTGCGAAATTTGTTCGAAAGAGTCACCGCGGCCCTGGAACGCAAAGGGCTTTAGAAGGAACACGGATGGGTTTTAGTCAGTAAGAGTCTGACACGCCCTTCCGCTCCACCCAGAGCGAAGTCATTTGATGATTTCCCATCCTTAAAAAAAAAAGGTTCCTTCTGGAGTGTAGAGGAGCACTGAGAGGATTTCCCGAAATTCCTACGGGAACAGGAAAAAATGATATATGCGCGTAGGAAGTCGCGGGAAAAAGCTAGTTTTTTTTAAACACTAGTTAGGTTATTATTTAAATACACTTGTCCCGCTACCTCGTTTCCGTGGAATCCTTATCCATCCCATAGAAACTGCGTTTTACGAAATAAAAAACAGTCTATGATACTGACTGATAGTGTAGCTTATTATTCAACTCAACTAGAATTTTTGTTTGTAATTAAAACAAATTGTTAAGCGTTAAACGAAAATTTATTCACATGATTTTACTAAAATAACTTTATTTCAACAGTTGGAGCGCGACAAGACGTTCGGCATGTTCGTGTGTCAACAAACGACTGACATAAAGAGCGCGCTTACCGCGCATGCGCTCTCCCCCGATGACAACGTGCTCCGGCGCAAAGTGAAGCTGTTGCTGCAACCTGGAGACACTTTGCTTAATACTGAGCAGTGGATAAAGGTGAGAACGTACTCCATACATTAAGTCATTTGAGTTTCTAGGTCAAATGAGGGCATCGACGAATTTAATTAACTTTTACCTAGCAGTGGGTTTAGTATCCAGCTGAGACAGAACCATCCTAGCTGTCTATGCTAAAATGAATGATAAGATAGTATAACTAGTAGGAACAACAATAACGAGCGATTATTGAAGAATATTTAGTAACATTTTGGGTGCTTTGAATGACAATAGAATAAGGGATTTGTCAAAAAGAATCGATGAAAATTATTTTAACCGATTGTCTGGCTAGTTTTGTTGACGAGTGAAATGTTATTGGATCCATCAGCATTCTTTCCTTCTACTAACACTATAATAGTATCAACATTCACACATTTCAAATAAACCTAATCCAGGCACCTAATCAACTTCTTAAGAATCACATCACACTAATCATACTATCACATCACACTTCACACTCACACTAATATTATAAAGGCGAAAGTTTGTGAGTGTGTGTATGTTTGTTACTTCTTCACGCGCAAACGGCTGGACCGATGAAAATCTGGTATAGAGATTGTCTAAGTCCCGGGAAAGGACATAGGATAGTTTTTATCCCGAAAGTATGTCCCTTGGGATAATTTTCGACAATCATGCGGGCGGAGCCGCGGGCGGCAACTAGTTTCAAATAAAACCTAGATACCCTTTTTACACTACAAAATAACTCATGATAGTGCACTGTACCAAACAAGCTAACAATAAGAGTACAAAGAACGAAAACTCCTCAGTCCCGTACAAAATACACCTGAGAGATCATAAATTCATTTAGTTATTTTTATTACGATAGATAGTGGGAAGTAATTGGATATAAATCTTTGCTTTTATTTATGACGTCCGCTGTGGAGTCTTATCCGTGAAATATGTTTCTAACCGCTGTTATAGACCTTGTGCCAAACGTTACCTTAAGGAGAACCATTTCTTTTATGAAATAGAGTTACAGCACTAAGTTGTTTCTACATATTAATGGCATCTCTAATCCTGTAACCTTACCTTCTTAACAAACTTCCAGATGACTTACAAAATGTATATAAAACAGGTTCGAGAAGTTACAAGTACAAATTCAAGCGTTTCTGTACTAATAATGCGTTTTAATTATTTCGAAATAAATCATAATAATATGTATTTAAGAATATAAGACTGACTCGCCAGCACACAGATAAGACCCCTAAAAATATCGATTATTAATTTCCCCTCCTTAATTCTTACAACCAAAATAGATTCTCCCTTATCCTCTTCTTTTGTTTTTCTCTGATAGCACTACCTTGCCAATGTTGATCTTTTGGCATGACAAAATGTAATTTGTTTGATGCCTGCCGGTCGATTCTGTAAACATGACGAAGTGCAGACTTGGGTGAAGTGATCACGAGGTGAGCTGTCAATCCATACAATCAAGATGCCACGTGAACACGAAGTGAGCTGTCATTCTATCTTGATTATATGCATTGACAGCTCACCTCGTAATCACTTCACTCAAGCCTTCACTTCGACATGTTTACAGAATCGACCGGCTGTATCGATCAAAAGAGAGACATGAGACTTTTCTCTAGCCTTTTCCTAACAATGTCGTCTAGGCTTTGACCAGATGCAGCTGAATGCCAGTATTTTACTGGAACTACTCTTTAAGTGACTTTCACAAAAAAAGTCTACCAAGGAGTATCGTGATAATCGGTAATCACGATACTCCTTGGTAGACTTTTTGCTGTTAGTAAGCATTTGTTTGATCAATATCTCACCTGTTGGTAAGCGATGATGTGGTCGAAGATGGAGCACGCTTACCGAAATTAACCTATTTACTCTTGACTTAAACGACTCCCAGATTGTAGCTATATAGCACCATGTGCCGGTGGCGCATCGCAACTTTTAGGGTTTATAAGTTATGACCAGCTGTGTGATCATAGAAACGTTTTAAATGAAAATTTATTTTTCAGCTCGTCACGTACGGCGATACCGCTCAGAATAGGATAAGATTCGCAACCAACTACGATTGTGGAACCACCACTAATTGCACGTTAAGAGGTAAGACATTTTTAAAGAACATATTTTTCAATTGTATAACTGTTAAATAATTGCGTTGTAAAGATGCAGTCCTAGAAACAATAATTTTCTGCATAGAAAATTAGTGTTCTAATTGGATTGAAACACAAATATATAAGGAAGTTTAAAAATAAATCTTTAGGTTAGTTTAATTTCAACTAAAACGCCATCTCCGAAAACACCGTGATTGACGTTGAAAGAATTTATTCCAGCAGGAAAATAATCTGTTTAAGACAACAAAAAAATGGACAGCCAATTTAAAAATAAATTGAAGGCTTCAAAAGTCCGGAAGGAAGGCGGAAGTCGAAAGACAAATACGAACACAGGGCGACCACTGTCACGAAATAAAATTCCAAAGTCATCATGAATTTGATAAAGTAAAAAGGAACTTTTAATAACACGGCACAAGAGACGAATGTTTGTAAAAAGTTAATTTCTCATCTGACTTAAGGGCACTTTGTAATTTTTATGAAGAAGAAAAAAACATCAGGGAAGATTTTACGCTCACATAAAAGGATGAGTGCTCGGTTAAAGGATGATTCCAGTTAGCACACAAAGTAACTCTTAAATTAAATGCATGCAAAGAATTAACTCCTGAGGGGTCTCACTTGAGAATTTTCTCGTATATTTAGGATGCAAAAGAATACAAATGGAGTAGCATTTAAAGAAATGGTGCACATGTAATATTTCTAGATGCTTGGTATAATTAACTAAATAAGGAAAGGAGTTTATTTGCGCCATGTATTACGCATATCATAAAAAAAAAACTATATAGCGTGTACGTGGCGCTTACTGAAACTTTCTGGATCCGGCCACTTACAATAAAAGAATGAAAAAAACAATTATAATTCGAAAATGGAACTCTTTGGGAACATGTTACTTTTTAATTTGCGAGACTGTCATTTGTTTTTTTATTGTGGCGTGCTTTTGAAAATTGAGTGTCGCTATCAAAATTAATTTAACTGGTAAACATTTTCGTTCAATGTTTTTTATTGATTTTCGCTGTGGCTTAAGTCAACAGGAGAGTTGCAAGAGACTTCAATTTGCGTTTGGTGATGAAGCACCGTGTCGCAGCTCTGTGTAATCGTGGTTTGGAGAATTTAGACGTTGACGTGATCAATTGATCATCTCCATGAAGAGGTACATGACGTAGGTCGGCCGGCGACTGTGGTTACAGAATCTAATAGGTATTGATACCGTACGACAGTTTATTGAAACTGAGAAAAAAAATACTTGTCAGCAAAATCACATTTTGTTAGGCATTGGAATGAGCCAAGTGCAAAACATTTTAAATGTGTATCTGAAGGTTCAGAAGCTTTGCACTCGATGGATACCGCATGACTTAACGGAGGACCAGAAGCGACTGCGTGTCCAGTCGTTCTTGGTCCGTACCATGATAAAAAGTGCCGTAAAAGGTTAGGTTAGTCCGGAAGACAGTCATCGGCTGTCTATAGTATCGTGGCAGGTGACGAAACCTGGGTGTACTGCTTTGAACCCGAAAGAAAAAGCCAGTCCGCAGAGTAGGTCTTTCCTTTTGAAGATTTGCCGACGAAAGTTAAGAATGTAGCGGCATCAATGACACCACATGAAAAACTAAGTAGCGAAATTTGTACGGCAACAAAAACAACCGCAGCGCCATCTACGATGAACTAACAACGAAATCCTGCATCGCGCTAGCAAAGTTCTCCGTGCGATTTGAATATTTACAACAGTCCAAATATCAACTATCGGGCAGTTGCCCACCAGACAACAATCGTCTGGTAGGAGGATCCTCCCTCCGGCGAGGCGGCGAGCCTCCTTGCCGGATTACCGCCATGGGATGTGGAGGCGAGAGCCCTCGCGCACGTTTACGCGTGGCGCGTGGAGGTGCTTCGCCGGGGCGAAACTCCGCTGCCACGGCAAATTGCATCGCGGCGGACGGAGCTCCGGCAGGATACTATGGCGGTATGGAGACTGCGACTATCGCGGCCCAGCGCTGGGCACGTCACAATTGCGGCGGTAAACTCCTCAAAGAGGGGCCCCTCTTTGAGGAGTGGCTGGAGAGGCGCCACGGCGTCCTCACCTTCCGCCTGACGCAGGTACTTACCGGACACGGCTGTTTCGGGAGGTACCTGTTTCGGATTAAGCGGGAGGACACGCCCGGGTGTCAGCACTGTGAGGATCGCCCGGAGGACACGGTGGAGCATACGGTGGAGGTCTGCCCTGCTTGGGCTGAGCACCGCCGTGTCCTCGTCGAGGCGATCGGCGGCGGCAACCTCTCGCGTCCGGCCCTGGTTGAATCCATGGTCCGGAGCGAGGAGGCTTGGGAAGCGGTCACCTCCTTCTGCGAAGCAGTAATGCTAGCGAAGGAGGAGGCGGGCCGCGCGAGGGAAAGGCAAGGCCTTCGTCCCAACCGCCGCAACAGGAGAAGACGCCCCGGGCGTCGGGAGTCGCAGGGCGATCCCCGGCCACCGTAGGCGCGGGCCTGCGGACGGCGAGCGTTGGGTGGCTCGCTGTCCGATCACCACCAGGCCCGGGTCGATGGCGCGTTGTGTTTCACGCGCGCCTCAAAGAGATGTCAGCATAGAGGACGGGGCCCGCTAGGGCCAGAGCCTGCCAGGGTTGCGGAATTTGTTCGAAAGAGTCACCGCGGCCCTGGAACGCAAAGGGCTTTAGAAGGAACACGGATGGGTTTTAGTCAGTAAGAGTCTGACACGCCCTTCCGCTCCACCCAGAGCGGAAGAAGTCATTTGATGATTTCCCATCCTTAAAAAAAAAAAAAGGAGGATCCTCCCATTGTCAGTGGAGTTGTGCGAGACTTTACTCTCTGTACCGCATATCTCTATAAGATAAGTCGAAGCATTGGTAGAAAAATTGTTGAATCTGTTTTCGGCAAATCAGGACATTGCACTACAGTATCGCTTGAAGATCAAAGGACAGTGCAGTCACTGTCCTTTGATCTTCAAATATTTACGGTTACGGATTGGTACGTCAACACTTGCTTGGCCAGTCTTAGAAAAATTTCGCGAAAAGCGTCTTCGAAGCAATGTCTCCTTCACCAGGATAACGCATCGTCACATTCTGCGAAGGTAACGGAATCGTATTTGAAGGCTTCAAAAATGTGGAATTGATCATGCATCCCCCTTACAGCCTGGACCTCGCACCCTGTGACTTATTTTTGTTTCCAATTATTTAAGACAAACTTAGACACGTTTTACGAGCCCTGTATCGGCAGTGAATGCATTCCATTAAGTCAATGAAGAGGTCCCTAAGGAAAACTTGTCCAGTTGGACAAGACAAACCATTGTACAAAGCAGTTGCTTTGTACAATGGTTTCAGCGAATGCAAAAACGCATTACTTGCGAGGGAATATACTTTAAAAAGCAATAAATATATCGTGTCTTATTTATCAGAATTCGGAAACATTCAGTATAACCTTTTTTATTAACGATGGGAAATCATCAAATAACTTCTTGCGCTCCGGGTGGAGCGGAAGGGCGTGTCAGATTTTTACTGACTAAAACCCATCCGTGTTCCTTCTAAAGCCCTTTGCGTTCTAGGGGCCGCCGAGACTCTTAGGAACAAATTCCGCAACCAAGTATGCCCTAAGAACATGACTTCAGAATTGAAAACATTACCCTTCGTCTTGGATAGTCAGGTAAAAATAGGCACATGATGTATCTGGGCTGGTTTAATTGATAACTAGCCCAGATGCACGATGCATCGTTGATGGCTAAAAATAATAAAAATGGCGCTTAAGTTCGTTTTAATGTATCCGCTTACGATCAGAATTCAAGTGCCGCTTCAACGCTTGTGAGCGACTGCAGAGGAAATAAGAGATTTTATGGCACTATAACTTATAGTGACTTTAAGCGTCAGTCATTATGTTGAAAACGTATAGTTTAATATACCAACCAATAAATGGTATTTGAAAACGGCCTTAGCACATTGCGCTTTGGTCGTTATAGTTCAGCTTTTTCGAAATAGGTACTTTTAGACCTGAAAAGAGTTAAAAAACGTCGGACGTTTTTATAATTACGGGGCTCTTATAATGTAACCGTTTGAACGGGTTAACGTCTAATTAAATTAATAACCATAATTAGAATTAAGGATCTGTTTTAATCACCGCTTAGTTAGAATTAATTATTTTATTAATAAAATATTCAACATCTGCAACCAAATTATTAGGACTGATGTTTTAAAGCTCTTAAACACCGGTTTCAAAACTAACAGATCATATAAATTCAAAGGTATTTACAGTATTTATTAGTGAACATTCTTTCCAACGTCGTCACTCGATATTTCGCTTTATAATAGGGATGTCGCCTGGGTTAAAAAAATATGATTCTATTTAGTCCGTCAGTCAAGCGCTTATCCCGCCGACAAACTGTTACGCAGTTTGGTGGGTGGGTGTTTATAATGTAAAAATTGTTAAGTCTCGAATAAACGATTTATTATTATTATTAGTTAGATTATCGAAAAATATTTGATACGTATTCTTTATTTTATCAAATAAATAAAAAAATACGAAGATAAAACGCATCAAAGAAAAGGAGTGGGGGCTTGTAACGTCACTTTTCAGTAAAAAGTGTACGTCGTAGGGTAAGTGACGTCACACTAGTTTTCATTGTTTTGTCTTCATTGTTTTGTTTACGTGACAAAAAACGTTTTTTAGAAATCTATCTGACGGACTAATTAGTTTTCTTTAGTCAAATTTTGAAAAATAAGCCTACTCGTCTTCCTAAATAAGGTTATTTAGGAAGACAATTCGGCTCAAGGGAAAACAACTTCGATTTGTCAAAGTGGTCACTCCGTGGATAGAGGTTTTCTACAGACTCACTTTAATTTGTTAGCAATATTTCAGGGGAAATAAATACAACTTTTAGTATAGGAGCAACTCTGAAATATAAAGACGAATCAGCTGTACAGAACAGCTTATTTTTCTATGCAAACAAATGAAAAAAAAAACTGTATACATCGACACCCGTGTTTCTACGACACTCGGAGAGGAAATCCTATTAATCATGTTCGTCCCGAGTTCTCAGAACCCGAAAGCGTATACATTTTAAGTCAAAGTCAAGACGTTTATTTCAATTAGGCCATTAAACGGCACTTTTGAACGTCATCATTTACAGTTCAGTGAAATAATAATATTACATTAATAAAGTGACTCTACTGTCCATTCGGAAAGGTAGATTCTTATGGAGAAGAACGGACAAAATACTCCATAGTTACTCTTTTCAAATAATGATTTTACAAAATTTAGTATACAAAAAATAATTTAATATTATGTGAGGACGATGCACCCAGAGTATGCTACTTATAAGAACAAAGTATTACCAGCAGAGGTAAACTTATTCATTTTCTAAAGAAATTTAGGTAAATGGTACTCACATATTTACAAATATTGGAATCATTACTTAGCCTGATTCTTCGAATATATGCCCTAGAAATTGGAGCAACTTACAGTAGCTCCGTCAAAGATTTTTAGTACGCAAATGCATATTCAGGTTTGTCTAAAAATACATCCTAACATGTTGGAGAAGCCAGGGTTGCGAAATCTGTTTGAAATTTGCGGAAAGAGTCACCGCGGCCCTGGAACGCAAAGGGCTTTAGAAGGAACACGGATGGGTTTCAGTCAGTAAGAGTCTGACACGCCCTTCCGGAGTGGAAGGGCGAAAGAAGTCATATGATGACTTCCCATCCTAAAAGAAAAAAAACATGTTGGGAAAAGTCTCATGTATGAAGAACGCTATTTAATTTAACAGTTTAAGGTACAGAACTCTAAAAACGTAATAAGAATCTTCAATATAATAATTTTGTTCAAATGTATTCAAAGCGCAACAAGTAATTTGCAATTTCTTAAATCCTGGGATACAATCGTCATGTTTATGATTAAGGACTTTTAGAGGAGGTATTATCAACTCTGTGATACTTACTTCCACGAACATTAGGTAAATATAGACCATCTATTCCGATCTCTGGTGATAACATAACAGGTGAAAGCACAGAATGGAGGAAGAAAAAGTATTGCACAACACTTTTTCTTCGTCTTTTCTGTCGCCCAAGTAACATAGGATGAATAAGGGCAGGAAAATGATTATGATGACTAAAACTATACGAAAACGTCATACGATCTTATTCCGATCTCTGGTTATCACTGACTCCGTTCTCTTTCATATCACTCTCTATATCTTTAGTAAAATAAATAATGTCTTCCCACAGAGTTTCACTACAACTTGGCACGGCAGCAAGACGAAGAAACACTTCTTCGGATGAAAAAGTCTTGGGAGAACAACTTACCAGACCTCAACGACTATTTGGAGCACATACTTCCTTTACTGAGAAACGCTTCGAAACAAAACGGTGAGTAACTAAAAACTAGCAATATAACTATTGTATTAGGGCTTCCACAGATAGGCGCGATAATGTGACAACGACGACAATGTCGACGCAGAAAATCTTTAAAAAAGTGTTGACACAATCTTGTCGCACCTGTCTGCAGGACTCTTTGCTTGAACTACTATACTTTTTGTCTACTGGTGTAAACATTCCTGTGGTCAAATTTTAATATTTTATAATGTGAAAATTGACCATTTATAATAAAACCTGCGTTTGCAAGCAGTGTTGCATGCGTGAATGTCTAAAAAAATATTTACAAACTTCGAAACATGATAATGACATAACAATTTTAGTAAACTAGGAGTAGAAGACATACATTGGAATTCATGTAGTTCATTGTATTTATGTAGGTTCTCATAATCAAATTACAAAGTTTAAACCTTTATGGAAAAATCGTACCTATTACGTTTAAAACAAGAAGTTGCTAGATTTTCTTCAGATGTTCAAGCTGTACAATTGGACAACTCTCAAATATCATAGTTGATGACATGCAGGGCTGAAGTCTGCCAAATCATGGTTACCGTTCTTAGCATGCCTCATCTTAACTCATAATTTAAAGGATGTCTAGCCTTATTTGGAGTGTTCAGTTCCTCTCAGTCTGTTCAAAATAGAAAAGAATTTTCACAAAAGCAAAAAAGAGAACGCTAAACTAAAGTGTAGTTTACACAGGTCTCAATGGTACTCCTAAATTCATTACGAACAAACAAAATTCTTTCGAGCATTGTAAAAATTCTAGTTTATTTTCTTTGTTTAAAAGGACAAAAGACACAGACAGACAAGTTTTTCCTTTAAAACTATGATCAGAGTTTTAAATTTCACTTAAAGTTAGTTTATTGTGAGAGGCGTTGTACCTCGAAGTATTGTACAATGGAATGAATATTATATGAGGTAACAAGTTTAGTAGTTTTTACTGTGTATTGTTTCAAGTCTTGTGAAAAACTCTTTCCTGAAATTCCGGGGATGCCTTTCAGTATGATATTTCCTATCTAGGAGGAGATGCATTTTATATTTTTGTGCAATTTAGAAGAAAATCGCGGTACCTACAGTACTCTCTCGCTCATCCGCCACCACAAAATTTCATCCAGTGGCGGATTGATTGATTTATTTATTCATAGGCTCTTGTTTGGCCATTATCTCACCTGATGGAGGCTGTTGGATAGCGTGATGTGGCCGATGATGGAGCTCGCTTATCTAGAAGTAACTAACTTGACTTGGCGTCAAGACCTCAGTGTGTACAGACGCCAGCACATCAATCGACAACAATCTGTCAAATTTCTTTAAAAGATTTTCTTTCAACTTAATCGCTGAAGTATTTCGTTCAAGGTTGATTGGGAAAATTTGACAGTTTCAGGTAGCTTGATGTGCTGGCGTATGTACCTACCTATTACGAAACAGAGACTCCGGCATTTCCACTCCTAAACGTTGTATTACGTACACAAGTTTTAGATATTTTATCACAGAACACATTACCTACATAGGCATGCGACGACAAATAAATTAGAACCACCACATAATAATAAATCAAAAGAAATAAATGGAACAACAATACAACCAATAAATTATTATCCAGTGATTTATTAATATATATATTGAATTATTACATTTCAGACAAACATAACGTTTAATTAATCGATTTATAATTGAAATAGAAGTTATAACTATAACTTATAGTAATAAATTATAGACATAACGTTAATTTAATGCGATAATGCAACTGTAAAATAATGTATTAATAATTCAACATAGCCATTACTATGAAATATATATTTGGTTAGCAGGATGTTACAGACTAATAACTGTGTTGATAATGGTGATACATTTTCCTGGATATACAGAAATATTAATAAAGGCTAATTTTGGAATAGTCAGATAACTTATATTTGAGAAATAAATATAGCTTTTTTATTGAAAACTAGCGGAGGTCACGCGGTTTCACACGCGTAGTTCCCGTTCCCGTGGGAGTACGGGGATAAAATATAGCCTATGTTACTCGCTGATAATGTAGCTATCAATTCCTGAAATAATTTTTCAAATCGGTCCATTAGTTTTTAAGTTTATTTTTTACATACACAAATCTTTCCTCTTTATGAGTATAGATGTGTCAAACGGAGTTATTTATTCTTCACGTTTAAGTAATCTGACGATTGAAAAAACGGCCCTTAAAATTACGCATTTACATTAACGCTAGCACCATCGGCCTTGCTGATTAACTATTACTTGTTCCGAGGCACCAGTTTCTCTCCTGGAGTTCCTGAAAGCAAAATGTAAATAAGATAATATTGCATGCGTAAACTTCCTCCTAACGGACCACGGCCCGTCCACGTCTCGGGCACGGCTCCTATATGTGTAGATAAACCTTTAACTTTTTGAAAGTGAACAGCAGTTTCATGCAAGAGTGGAGTTAACGTAATAATAAAAAAATAACAGATTGTGCACAGGTTGTGAACTGCTCCAAAAGGGGTGTTCAATAATTTTTTTATTTTAATTATTAATTCATTAATTATTAAACACCTTCACGGAAGAAAATAGACGTTTATGGACTAAAACCTATGTTGCTATACTTAGCGCGATTACGAAGCACACGAGTCCCGGCATTATGCTGAGCGATGGCTGTTTTGCGCGAATGTGACGCATATCTTCCTAACGTGCATAACTTTTATAATTTACTTTTTTTTTTGGTATTTTACTTTTTTTTTTTTATATATCTATGCGTCATGCTTGTTGCAAATAAACTCTTATTCTTTTTGTTTTCTTTTCTTGTAAGAAGTTTAAAAAAAACTGATTTTCCGACACAGCTCAGCTACGGTACAAACTTTGACGCACTAGTACTTATTATGATGTATATGCTAACAGACATTGCAAATAATTATTTCATGTAAATATAAATGGACCATAATTTTCAGAGTAACCATTGAAGTATCTTTAATTATCCCGAAAAACAAGACCACCTGGACAAAATTAGTTTGATGTTTTAAACAAAATATTCCTAACGTTTCTTAATTATAATCGTGTAACATTTATAAAAGCAGATTTTATAATACAAATCTTAATTTTGTAATTAATTTTTAAAATTAGATTAAAGATCGCGCCGCCCTTGGGAAGTTTTCATTGAAACCCATTTTAGGATTTGTCAATAAGTACAAAACGAGGCAAAATTGGAAACCTTCATCTGCCTGAAGCGTGAAGCTACGACAAAATGGCATTTTGTTGGGGAGCCTAATTCTGAAGTTAAAGACAAACTTGAGGAAGGGAATAAATATGTGATAATAACTTATTTATAACTCAGACTTGAGGTTGAAAACTACTCTTGGTGGTCTTAAAAGAAGATACAATAATTATCACACGTAATAAGTCATTGTCATTATATCACGTGAGATTGAATACATCTAGGAGACTTTACAAATCCGAAATTATAAATTTCATTCTGACAAATTATAGTTATTTATGATACTAGTACGGTAAGTTGGTTTTTACAAACGTGTAGACGAATGTAACACGAGTTAGTAAAAATTCGCACGTGTACAACGTTTTTCAACACATTTGCGAGAAAACAGTACATTATAGGTAATTAAACAAACTTTTAGTTTTTAGATATCAGTAGGAAACTCGCAACAAACGTTCCTTATAAGAAAATAGCGCGAATTTGCAAATGGAGCCACGTGCGCGTGGTGAAAATTAGAACTACGTTTTTCGCCTCATTTTCCCTTTATTTCGATCATTCAGCTTATTTTTTCTAGTAATGTGAAACTCCTTGGTAGAATTCTTATATTTATTTATAGTTTTTTAATAAAAACGTAAAGAATACGCAGAAGCACTGCGCTATACTTAGATGAGAGTACCTAATTTACCGCACATTCCATTGAATGGTGCGTAATTTTTAAGTTTCGGACAATGTATACAGGCTTCATAAACGCATTTTTTGAGCAAATGTGTTGAAAAAAATAATTAAATTTGTGTTAGATTTTTTGCAGTAAATGTATTTTACAAGCCTATATTTAACTTGCAATGTATGTAACTATGTATGTTCGGGTGGAATCTTGCTCAATTTTGAAACAGATATCTTCAACCGATTGAGCTATTTTTTTTTTTTCGCAAGCTCTCAATACATTTTATAAACTAAAATATCGTCACCATCTCATCCTTCTCTCTGCAACCTCAAAAGATTTGATTCTAACAATTTTCTTTCACAGACTACAACTCCGTCGAAGAATATTGGGATGCACTGGCCGAGTACGAAGGTGCCATACTCAAGGCCCGCGAATTGTGGGAAAATGTGAAACCTCTTTACTTGAAGCTTCACAAATACATTTCACTTAGGCTCAAGGGTTCTGATGCCGTCGGCAAGCCCCTGCCGGTACATTTACTGAGTAAGTACCTACTAGACAGTCTCCATTATAGAAATGAAATATTTGCAGCCCATTAAAAAGAAACGGTGTTTTTCAAATAATTAGTGTTTCGACGTTCGCGTCGGCTGAAAAATATTGTTCAGTAATATAGTAATATTTTTTTTACTTTATAATTGTGAAGATCCAAAAAACGTAAAGGCGAATTTCAGAAATGTTTTAATAAAAATACTTAGGTACTATTTGAGTAAGTAAGGCTATATTTCCACGTAGTAAAGTTTAAATAAAGCCACTCTAAATAAACACATATTATGCTGAAAGCACCACAACAAAATAAAAGTTGTGTCGAAGTTAAAATTAAAAACGGAAAAGTTGTTGCAACCGGTAAACAGAATAAATAGTTTCAATGCTCGGATGGTAACTTAAGCCTTGGCAATTTCCCTTGCTTTGTTCCGAGAATTCTAGCAAATACCAAAAGGAATGGAAAGCATTGACTTAATTTTATTTATAAAAGAATATTTAAGCAAATCAAATTCTCTGTTTAGACGAAAAATAATTGAAAATGATTAATTTCAAGCAATTTTGAAGCAAATTCTTGTTCACTTTTATGCTACATATAAAATATGTTGTCTAGACCACGTTCTGAAAACTTTAAATTGTTTGGAATGTGATACCCCTGAGAACTGTACAACCCTTTGTCAAGTGTTACATATTATCTAAAGTTTTATTCCTTAGAAAGCAAAACTTAAAGTCCCTCCTGATTGTAATATAGTTTGAGTATACTCTTGGGTCAATAACATTCTGTAAAAGTCTACCTCTTTTCTATAAAGGTCTTTCCTAAAACGTAAGTGACCTTCTACCCACAAAAGTATACACGATAAACTCTACCGACGGAGATGTATTTTAGTTAATATTTTTTACAGGGTCGTTAACGGGAGATGATTGGTCTAATTTAATAGAAAGTCTACTGCCAAAACACGCGGGAATATACCAGAAAGTACACGCAAATCTTCAGCTAAAGGCGAGTTCATTCTATTGTTAGAAAAATGACGACATTTTGTTGGAATCACTTTGAAGTAACTCGTAAGGTCGTTTTTTTTCCTGTTATTGCTAAAAAGGGTTGACGTTTTAGTAATAACAGGAAAATTAGACCTTTCAATTTGATTGCTTTTAACATTTTACAAAGTAAAATAAGGATACAATGTGTATTATTTATAACGGATAAATCTATTCCACAGAACTTAGGCGGGGTAGAGGCTTTCAAACAAGCAGCAAAACTCATCAAAGCGCTAAACTTAGGGGAAGCAGACCCAGATATCTGGACAGAATCGGTGTTCAATAGTACTTGTCCGCCAACCTTAGTCGACTGGTGCAAGCCCAACCAAGTTAGAGCAATAACTTGTAAGGATGTCAGCATAGCCAACTTTATAGAAGCACACGAAGCAGTCATGAAGATAGTCTACAAGCAGACCATTAATCTACATAGCAACAACACCTACATTTTAAGAGAGGCTTCCCGCTACTCTGGTAAGACTCTGTTCCGCTTCTATAGTTATTTCTTTGAAAAGTTCGCAACTCATCGCGTTGTTTGTTACAGCTGTGTATGAAGCTATTCCTGGTTTTGTGTCGCTACTTTCCGTGAACCCACATGCGCTGAGCAGAGCTGGGCTGTTCCCGTTCGAAACTTTCAACTTTAATCCGAACACTCATCGTCTTGTCTTACAATTGATTATGGCTCTGAGAGATTTACCAAAGTAAGTTTTTATCACCTTAACATGCAACTTCGTCCTATGTAACGTTCTTTATGTTTTATCATTATATTGTCTTTGCAGACTAAACTTCTATTTGGCAGCCGACGAATGGAGAATAAAAGTTTTAAGCGGAGCTATACCGTACGCGAAAATACCAAGTAGTTGGAGCGACTTCCGTAAGAATTTCTCCAACATAGAATCCGGTGACAGCGATTTCCTCGGAGATCCCTACATGATATTCAACAAACCTTATATTGGGTGAGTAACAAGTAGAAGCTAAAAACATAATTGTGTTTAAATAATCCAATGATCAAATATAAAGAAAGAACAACAGTATATTTCCGAGAAGCATGACGCATACCAAAAAAACTACACCAGATAGCTTCAGTTCAGAAGATTACATCGAAACTGTTGATCCAGTACCAGAAAAATATCATATCATAAAAGATACATTAAGGTTAAGGATCTCACATAAATTATTCTTTTGTTGCAGAAAATTCATGGGCCTAATACTGAAGTACCAAATCTATCAGTCGTTTGCTGAAGAACTTGTGTCGGATGAATCGGATTTAATAAATCACATAGCTGATAGTAACGATAGATTGATGTAAGTATTTCTAAGATTCTTAAAAGCATAATCTTTATACATTTACTTTTATTGCGATGGCTTCAACCACTTCAATTGTTTTACAGAGACGCCATGATGCAAGGTTACGG
Organism: Mamestra configurata; assembly: GCA_002192655.3. NCBI lineage: Eukaryota > Metazoa > Arthropoda > Insecta > Lepidoptera > Noctuidae > Mamestra > Mamestra configurata. The sequence goes on from NDFZ01005454.1 coordinate 893,221, forward strand.
AACCATCTGGCCTGAGATGGTCAGTGATCTACTAGCAAAGCGAGAATATGGCCTAGAATATACGGGAATAACAGACTACTACAAGTTTTTAGATGAATACCTAGACAATCAGTTAGATCCAACATCAGATAGCTTCAGTTCAGACGATTACATCGAAACTGTTGATCCAGTACCAGAAGAAAATGAGATCATCCCACCTTTAGAAGACAAGCAAGTACCTGCCAAAGAAGAGAAAGAAACCCACGACGACATTGTAGATAACGTAATCGATACAGGTGAATCAAATTCTAAGTTTAGCGTCGAAACATCTACTGTAGGAGTTTTGGAAATAAAGAATCCTGTAGCAGCTGGGGACCAAAAAGAGGTTAATACGAAGGAGGCGTCGTATAATACTTACTGGTGGATAGGAATAGCGGTAGCTCTGGCAGTCGTTGTGATATTAATAGCAATAATAGCGAGAAAACGCCACAGTCATCGGAAGCAGCTCGAGAGGCAGCGAAGAGACAACTCGCATGCCTGATTTGAGGAATATCGGTTCTAGAACTGGAACCGATGCTTATTGACACTGAGACTAAATATAGTGAAATTGTGCCAATAATTGAGTGGAGTTCAAAAGACGTATTTCTGTTCAGTGTATCGTTTTGTGTAATCTGCTTTTTGTTCGGGAAGTTTAGTTGTATTTAGCTGTGTTTATTTATAATTTCCGTATTATTTATTACTTTCATCACACGCCAATGCATTTAATTATGTATACAATGTATACTCAGAATGTTTAATTTCAATTTTATAATAATAATGCTAGATTATAAAGATGGAAATATTTTTGTACATATCACAATTTGCGAAATAGAATAAAGATTGTTACCAAGAGTGTCTATAATAGATGTATATTCTAGTTAGATGTAATTTTGCTGTGCCTTAAGCGTCTCAATTTCTAATAAGTAAGATGCATAAAATATGTTAAGAATTATCAAATTTGTAAAAAAATAACTGTAATTTTATAAAAGGCTCTATTTATCTACTGTCACCTGCGAAACATTTCCGACCAAAACCTGATGTATTTGTTTTTATTTTCAGTGTTTATAAATTCTATATTTTAGTTATAACGATATTTGAATATTCTCTTTATACCTGTCATAATCAAATATATATTTTAATTTGATGTTGCTCGTAATTTATATGTTACTAAAGCTTTACTGAGGTAAAGTGGGGATTAGTAAACTTGTGTCAACATTGAAAGCAGAGAATAATAAATGTTTTGAACATAAATGTGTATTTATTTACTCATATGTTTGGTTAGTTCATGCTCATAAAACTGACGTTTGCAGTCACAACTTCAAAGGAGAGCATAAAAATAGGAGCACTATGGTTAAATATTCAACATTTGCTCAATGTGCTAAAATTCTACACTGTGCATGAAGATTTGTCCAAACTATGACCTCTCATTTTATAAACTACTCGGGTACTTTATTACTATCACCTTAAAAAGCTGACCGGACACTGTTTTGATGGTTTTTATCACTTTAACAGTCCAGTGTACCACAAGATAAACAAAACACGTGTACCCCATGTGGTACACGTGGCACGATCCTGTCAAGTCCGCGGTACACGAACTAACTTTAAGAAATGGGCTGAGGTGCTACGTACTAGTGAAATTAGTTAGTGTTAAATTTCTGAGGGGACTGTTATTTGTTAATCAATCACGGCTCAGCGGCTGAACGCATTTGGATGAACTCTGGAACTCGGGTAGACTGTGATGTGGATATGGATACTTTTATCCCGGTAGTACGTTGCCGTTGAAAATTTTATGGGTGAAGCCGGCTAAATCTAATACGTAACAAAAACAACTTGATTCATTGTGTTCATTCTTCACCTTGATTCATTCTTCACCATTGATTATTGTCATATAGCGTAAAGTAAATATTATCATATTGACGGGAAGATACCCAGCGTTAACGTAGTTCTGTCTCCAGATATCTGTCACCAGAAATTACAAAGGGCTGAGCTAGTGTGATTACATACAAATCAACGATCTCGCCTGTGAAGACGTAAGTAACCTTGAAATCGTAAAGTGGGTAGAACTGTGACCATTGGAGTTTGATCATCTCTTTGTGAGTACCAGCCTGGGCCCGTTCCCACTCAGACGGACCATCTGTTTAAAGAAAGACGGCGCCCGACGATCTTCAGATTCATTCACACTACATCCGATCCGGTCGTATAGACGGCTCTTTGTAGTGGCAAAACGTCCGTCTTAAAACCTGGATTCGTTATTTTTCTCGGATCCATCTTAATGTGAACAGTGTCATATGAATTGTATTGCCACTGGCATCTCCGTCTCTTTAGACGGACCGGGAAAATAGACGGTCTGTTTGAGTGGAAACGGGCACTTACTGTCTCACTGCACGGTTAAGGACTCTTCTCGTACAAAGAAGGCAATAAATAATTACCTGTTTACCAAGCTTAAACGAGGCGGGTTAAAGATTTTAGACTTACTTAAATTAAGATTTAAAATCCAGTCCTAACCAAGTCTACCATGACGTGACAATGCCGCCATAACGATTCCGTTGTAAGAGAGAGAAGAAGCGATACAGGACAAATAGCAATATCCCTTCAAAATTAGGCGTTCTGAATGCGGTTGATGTTTTTTCAATATTTGTTACCTCATACCTCAGTCATTTATGAATCGTTTTGAAAACATATTTTTTCATGCGAAAGGTCTACTGGACCGATTTTGATGACATTTCAGTGGGACCAATAGGAAATTAATAGGATATTTGACACGTATAATTCTGAATGCCCATGTCCATCTTAAACCACTTTAAATAAACCGATCAGACAATAAAATTGCCTCTACTTCTAAACATTTTTATCTTATCGCTCGACAAAGTTACCTAATGCAAGAAAAAGCCAGAAAGCAGAAATCGTTGCTGACACAATAACTGGCTGTATTCGTTACCCTTAGCTTGGACGCCGGCCAAGAGTGCCGAGATATGAAGAGAAAATGAACACAAAAGATATTTTGTCGTGCACTTGCTATATTTCTAGTGTTACAATACTTTTTTTTAAAGGTAAGTTAGAAGGTTTGATCGAACTTTTCGCTGACTATCCTCAGATATTAATTTTTAAATTGACTTGTGCACACCAGTTCGAATATGACAGTTGAATTGGAAATAAATGTTGTTTTGTTTTTAAAGTTTTAAATAAATAAATACAAGAAAATTTATTTTATAATAATTATATTATCAGATACTTATGTCGGGGTTGAGATATCTATGGAGTATCTAGGGATAGGGTCGTTTCTTTTATTTAAACAAAGCAACAACATGTGGTTACTCGTTATATATAACTACTGGCGGTCCCGACAGACGTTTTCCTGTCCGAACGCTTGCTATGTGCATGACGAAACCAGATAAAAATCGATTGCAGCGCCACCTACCGGGTCCAATTGTAAATTTAAACCATTCTTTTATTTATTTTTTTATTATTTATATATATTTAATAATTGTTGCATTTTTACCCATATTTATTCTTATTATTTTATTTGTATATTTCTGTTATATATGCTCCGTGAATGTATCCGTGGCACCACTGACTGGCCCTATCAGAATACCAGCGCTGCGTTATTTATTTTTAGATATCGCAGCATAAGCTGAGATAGGGACCATTTTGGCCTCGCACAGATAATTATTTTATTATACTGTTTAGTTTTTAATTTTATTTTAATTTACTGGTTTGTTAGTCTTGTGCGAGTCCCAAATAAACATTTTTCTTCTTTCTTTCTTATTCTCGAATCCCCTTGAACACACACAAAAATTTCATCAACATCGGTCCAGCCGTTTAAGAGGAGTTCAGTAACATACACACGTACACAAGAAATATAAATATTAAGATATATTTTATAGTAACTTTTGCCCGCGACTTCGTACGCGCATATCTCGTTTTTACCCGTTCCCGTTTATCTTATAGCCTTCCTCATGAATGTGACTATCATATACAAAAATAATTTTCCAAATCGGACTGGTAGTTCCAGAGATTAGCGCGTTCAAACCAACAAACACACTCTTCAGCTTTATTAAATTAGTATAGATAGTATGAATAAATATATAGTGATATATGGTTGGTGGAAAACAGCTTACAAAATGTTAATTAGTTCCAGTTTAAGATGATATTTTACTACATATTTAGATCAAAGATCATCATCTGCCTAGCCTTTTCCCAATTATATTGGGGTCGGCTTCCAGTCAAACCGGATTCAGCTGAATACCAGTATTTTACGTTGAGCGGCTGCCTACCCGACCTCCACAACCCATTAACTGGGTAACACGGTACTCCTTGGCAATACTGGTGTCAGATTATCTGGCTTCTGACTATCCGTAACGACTGCCAAAGATCTACAAATGACAGCGGGACCAACGGCTTAACGTGCTTTCCGAGGCACGGAGGAGTCTCGGTATGTTAAGATGGTCACCCATCCACAGACCAACCTCGGCAAGCGTTGCTTAACCTTAAAGATCGACCCATGCGGCTGTTATTATTTAGCAACGACCTCCTCTCTCATATTTAGATCAAAGATAAGCAGTATAAAACAATTGCGTAGGTGGAAACCAGAATGCTGACTTAATCTTCCCCTGACCTTTATCCTGAATAAAAATTAGGGATTGGAAAAATATAGATAATATCTACGTGGGCAGCATTAAGCCACCTACGGGCACTTTTCTTCATGTGGCAATAATTCTATTTGCATATTTATTCCTTTGTTTTGATCTAGAAAAAATGCTAGGATAGGGATAAAATAGGCCTTTCGAACCTCTATTGTAAATCTGACACAGAGCAAACAGAATTTTCTGAATTGCCTCAAAAACATAAAAAGGAATGGACTTAGTTGTCGATAGCAAAAGTTTAATTCGATTCATATCTATGTATGTGATTTATAAAGCACTTCGACGTTTAGTGCAAAATCACATATTATTATCTTATCAAAAAAACAACCTTGGAAAGACATAACAATGGGCCAAAGTGACCGAAATGCACCAAGTTGACCTACCTTTGTCTTTCAATATGGAATGTCTCTGACTACACTACCTATTAAAAAAAGACTTTCAATAAAAAGTTTTGCTCAAACAGGACTCTTTCAAAATTAAATAGAACTACAGTCAAACCTTTTTTAAAGTTCGGTTGCTGGTTCCGGGAGTTGAACCAGTTCAAATGTGAATAAAGATATATAGTGCTCCTGTCCGATTTTGGCCATGGCGGCCAATCTCCACCGAGACTAGCCATCGGCGCGGGACATATTATGGGGGATGTCACACCACCAACTTCTAAACTCCGGGCTGTCACTGGGAAATTCCTATTGGAAAAACCCAATAACTCTTATTGCCCGAGCTAAGAATCGAACCCAGGACTCCACGCTCGGCAGTCGCGCTTGCGACCGCGAAACCAACGGAGCAATTAAACTGTATCTCTAGAACAAAATGCCATCTAAAATTAAATAACACTACACTGATCTCACTGGTGGTGAACATTTGGATCAAATCCCATACATTTTTGTCCAATATCTTTTATAATGAAAAAATACTGGCACGCGACAAAAAATTAATAACTCCTAACGGTACAATGACGTCACAATACGCATCATTCAAATTCCGTTCCACATTCGATGTTCAAATACGGTCAGTAGTTCTAAAAACAGACTGCAACTGTGTCCGACCACAAATCACTGCACAGTGTGTCAGCATTAGCATAATCTAAAATCAAACAATCCGATCGCAATGTGGTTCCAAAAAGGTTTGGGTTTATATCCGAAAACATTTACCCAGTGTGCTGTGTGTTTTCCTAATGGGCCTTGTTTAATGATTTCTTTTATTTCAGGGTTATTTTTTTTTTTAGAGTTCACTTAAATTTTGACGCTATGGCCCGTTTATAAACAGATTAAAAATAAATTCTTAAGTTTTAAATTAGAAATATAATATTACGATCTGGGAGACGCACAGGAAATAAACATTATGTAGGAAAAAAACAGTGGGAGGCTAAAAAGATCACATCGTCCTGCGATTAAAAAAGAAACATTCCGCAGCGCTGGTATTATTATGTAACAAGAACTAAAACAACGAAATTTCCGTCAATATTAAGCCCACTATTACATTTAATAGCAACACGATAAACAATAGCCCCAGAGTAATAAAATAATTCCGGTAACCCTGAAAATAGAGCTAATACTCCTCTAACTTATTTGGAAGCTACTAAAAAATCATTAGATATTCCCGTCAAGGAATAATTTAAGTGTTTGTTATTCTAGGATGTGTTTGTATATAGAGATTTATCTCATATCCTTATGCATGATCGTTAAGGGCGCTCGTTTTTTTTATTTTATTATGTTTTGTTATGAAAGGAAAGGGTTATAAAGAACTGTCATTTGTGTGACAAGCTAGGGTTGTACAAAAATAACTCTGGATTAATGGAGATACTAAAACTTCCTTACTGGCTCATAGGTAAGTAATAACGGAAGAACGGGTATTTTTTTTAAGGTCGTTGCGTGGGTAGGTGGCCATGCAATGAATACTGAGACCCCTCCGTGCCTCGATGTTTTTCCCGGCTGGTATTGATCTTAGTTTTTGACCAAACCAATTCAAAAGTGCCTTTAAATGGTTTACTTTTAATAAACGCTTTGACTTTGACAGCCATTACCTTTAGTCAGGAGCCCAAAAGTCTGATAATAGTCAGTTTTGTCAAGGAGTGTCGTTTTACCCAATTTATTTATTTATGTACACACAATATACTTAAAAAATATATTAATACGGAGAAAAAAGCACAAAAGTACTGTTTATTTCTATAGAAATTTCTTCCAGCAGACCAACGACCAGAAGAGTGGGATAAGAAACGTAGACACAGTGTGTAAAGTGATAGAGGAGGCAACTTAAAATAGACTATACTAACTTAACTAAAACATATTATTACCTATTAATAAATATGAATCAATCTACAATAAACATTCGAACAAATAAACTCAAATAGATTTAATTATTGGATTGTGGAGGATAGATAGGCAGGCGTTTCATATTAAATATTGGTAGTTAGCCACATCTTGTTAGGCTGCAAGCTGACCTATTATCTAAACGAATAAACTTAATAACTACTGGACCGATTTGAAAATTTCTTTCAGCAATGTATAGCTACATTATCAGCGAGTAACATAGGCTATATTTTATCCCCGTACTTCCACGGGAACGGGAACTACGCGGGTGAAACCGCTCGACGTCCGCTAGTTTTGAATAAAACTAATCATCATCATCTGCCTAGCCTTTTCCCAACTATATTGGGGTCGGCTGCCAGTCAAACCGGATTCAGCAACAACCCATTAACTGGGTAACACGGTACTCCTTTGCCAGGGTTGCGGAATTTGTTCGAAAGAGTCACCGCGGCCCTGAAACGCAAAGGGCTTTAGAAGGAACACGGATGGGTTTTAGTCAGTAAGAGTCTGACACGCCCTTCTGCTCCACCCAGAGCGGAAGAGAAGTCATTTCATGATTTCCCATCCTTAAAAAAAAAAAAAAAACACGGTACTCCTTGGCAAGACTGGTGTCAGATTTTCTGGCTTCTGACTATCCGTAATGACTACCAACGACATACAAATGACAGCCGGGACCAACGGCTTAACGTGCTTTCCGAATACGGAGGAGTCTCGACAAGTTAAGATATATCCCATCCACAGACCAATCTCGGTATGCGTTGCTTAATACTTGAAGATCGACCGGTGCGGCTGTTATTATTTAGCCACGAGCTCCTTGAGATTGAATTAAACTAATATCGAAAAATAAAAAATATTTTATTTAACAAATGGATAAGAAGAAGGAAACAGAAAAATAGATACAAAGGTGCTGCGAAAAGAGAGACGAGTAAAAGAGAAGTAGACATCGAAGTAAACGAAAAAAAAAGACAAAAAACAACATGTAATATATGATATCTACATTATCATTTTTTTATTCGAAATTAATTTTACTGAAGAACGTAAAATGTGTAATTACTCATTTTCCTGCAGTGTTAATTATCAAAAAAAAATTCAAAAATTAACTGTCGGCGTGATCCGGACTTAAAATATTAAAGTGGTAAAATATTTAAGTAGCAAGATAAGTAACAAAATTCAACGTTATTTTTATGACCGAAAAATCACGAACTTTTAACTACTTACTACCATTGCACGTGGAAGCGGGCACACCATTTATGCCTGGAGGACTAATTAGTTTGATTTACTTGTTAATGCTTGAGTTTGTCTGTTTTTGATGGCTTAATGGAGTGTGCTAGCTAATAAGTGTCAATTGATTTCATTAAAAAAATGATTTTCGTATTAGATATACTATTTTTCTGTGTCATGTTTTGAAAACTTACTTTGCATGCTACTGTATAAATTCAAGTTTTTAAAACTTAACAGACAGATGTGTTGCTGGGGAGTTTGTTGCGCCACTTCTTCTTCCCAGCTAAAACACTAGGATGTGGTGACGGGCGGGCGTTTTAGGGGATTGTCTTTTTGTAGAACTTTGACGTTCAAAAAGTGCTGGCACTCAGCCTAATTTGAATAAATGACTTTTGATTTTGATTTTATCTCTTAATATTAAAAATATTTTGCTACAATGTGTGTGTGTGTGTGTTTTTTTTAATAATCTGAGGGGATTTTTTTTGTGACGTATTGTAATGTAACGTAAAATTTTACTATTTCTGTGATACTCATTTCGCACTTATTATTTATTTGAATTGGATACTATTTTCATATTTTTGTATGATACAAATTGTGTATGTCGCATAAAATTAAACCAAAATACTATGGGGTAGTAGTTTTTTATATATTCAAAATTCACTGGCGTTAACGATACTGTAACGTTACTGGTTCGATTCCTAACAAGAAATGAAGATTTTTCTAAAATCCAATTAATGTTAGTTTTCTTCAAAATTTGTGCCCGAGAGACACCTTTGAGTATTATTACTTGAAAAAAATATCCTCTATACTGGATAATCATCATTTATTACCAGTGATGGGAGATTAATCTGGGGTTAATGAACTGGCACGTACATATTAATATGGGTATGCCTCCGGGATTCCGGGATCTTGTAATAATTCAGATAATTTAGGAATTTCAAATATTGTAATGTGTAGGATGAAGAATATATCAATATGAATAAGAAATGTTTAACCCTTTTGCTGTCTTTTTAAAACAATATGTGATCGGCTTTCTATAATTTAAAAAAAAACTATGGCATGGCTAAATTTGAGTAAAAACGTAGCAAACGTAAAGTAGGATTCTACTAATAATAGTTAAAGTGCGTGCGTGCGACGAAAGATGGGACTTGCCTCTCCGCTATCCTACTAAAGCAAATTAAATCCCGGAAAAAGGCTTATCCATGTTATGATTTCTATGACTATTCATGATGCAAGTACGTAAAATCAATCTACCTACTCCGATCACTGTTTATTATTCACTTATTTAATTTTATAAAAAAAACTTTTTTCATAAAACAATGGAAACGCGAATTTAAAGGAACTGGAGACACTCAACACGTCAACTTAATTATACAAGTATCAGAATAAAAATGAAATATTTGCTCACAAACTTTCACAATCCTATATCGTGTCGCAATCAACGATTCGCCTCGTTAACAAAAAAGGGATGGTGTAACAAGGAATAATAACTTTTCGGCCTATATACCAGATTGTGTGTCAGCAAAAACATTTGTGGACCTTTCCACAGGGGTACTTACTAATGACCCATGCTTTAATCTGAATTTACTTTTGCATGCATATTTCCTTGTACTTAGGATTACATAAAACTAAGAAATAAAAATCTTTAGGTACGTAGCTAAGGGTTTTTTTTTTAATGATGGGAAATCATCAAATGACTTCTTCCGCTCTGTTTGGAGCGGAAGGGCGTGTCAGACTCTTACTGACTAAAATCCATCCGTGTTCCTTCTAAAGCCCTTTGCGTTCCAGGGCCGCGGTGACTCTTTCGAACAAATTCCGCAACCTTGGCAGGTCGTAGCTATGGGTTAGCCCAGTTAAAAAGGGGACTAGGCATTTAAAAAATAAATTAAAATAAAAGTTTCAGAAAAGAAAGTCCCTTTCGGTAATTTTAAACAGAGTAAAATCCCTTTGATTGAGTTGTTTATTTAAATATCTACTGTTCGTAAGCATAAAGTCGCTTTCTAGGGACAGCGTTATTAGCTAGTAACCCCTTATGTTAAGTTATTTTAATGCGTGAGGGTTACCTAAACGACGACATACTGTACCATTACATAAATAGTTCGTTAAAAAGATACTCGTTGAATACTAAACGTAAAACATTCGATAACCCTTTTATTTATAGTACAGACGCCAGCACATCAAGCTACAACTAACTGTCAAATTTCTTTAATGGATTTTTAACTTTATTGCTATAGCATTAGGTGCAAGGTTGAGGTGCCTACATTACAAAAACACCCGTCTGCTTTTATTAGAAAACTAATAGCCGTTTAAGATCTGTTAAAAGTATGCCTTTTAGTTACTTCGTCTCTCACTAAAAGCCTCTGAAACATTTATAAGGCCCTTTATATACACGAGTTTCGACAGCATGATACATAAATAAATGGGGTATTTGACTATTTTTTTTAAATAAAATTTTTCAAAGGTGAGAGAATATACCTATGTATAAACAATAAATAGATAGAGAGTAAAAAATGCGAAATTGTAAGCTTAATATATTAAAGTGGTGATTGTAGTCACCACTTTAATAAGGAAGAGAAGAGAAAGAAGGTATGAAAATGATAGCTATACTAAAATGCTTGAACACCTTTTTTTACTTAACCTCTTCTTAAATACGATCAAGGTCAATCCAGTTGATTCTTAATTTATCAAACATATTGTTTACCGCAAAAGTTAGCCTAAGTAGATATTTGTTTACTTAATGAAAAAGTTTGCTCTTAAAAACAAACTTCGGATGCGTGGCTTCTGCAACTTGAAGCCATCAATTTTGCAGATAGTAAGAAAGTTACGTTTCTGATGGATTATTTGCATTAGTTGGGCATTCTGTAGCTCACAGCAAGAAGATCAACAAGGTAAAAACCGGCCAAGTGCGAGTCGGATTCGCGTGCAAAGAGCTCCGAACGGATAATATTTTTTTAACATGATACCTTAAAATCATTGACTTCTTATAGGTTTTCCTTTAATCTATGTTTATTGCCTGAATTCTAATGTATTGTTTGTATTTTTTTCTAAATTTTAGGCTCAGTAGTTTCGGAGATAAGAGAGGAGAATGGTCAACTTTCTTTAATAACTTCGCACTGGTTTTTTTTAGTATAAACAAATGCTTTTGAGATCCTTACGACGCCGGGCCCTTTGATTTGATATATCACACATTTGGTACGGATGGAAAGTTTTTTTTTTTAATGTACGTACTTGCCTTCCATAAAGTAAACCCATTTAAAAAAAAAAATATGTTCGTTACGCGTCCGTATTTGGGACACAGAAGGTGAAATATGTGCACCAAATTTCAACTAAATCGGTGTAGCAGATTTGGGGAAAATCGGCTGTGACAGACAGACAGACAGACAGCAAGACAAACAGACGACCGAGTGATCCTATAAGGGTGGGGTTTTTCCATACAGAGGTTCGGAACTCTAAAAAGTAGCAAATAGTTAGTAAGACTATTACAAAACTGAATGAAGAATAGAAAAACTAAATAAGCATCCGTATAGAGGAGATAATGGATTGAGTAGAGCAATACCGTTACAAAATAGATAATTCATAAGAAAAAAACAAATTGACTGTGTGGCCAATATCAATGTGCAGGATTCACTTTTTCCTGGAAGTCTGTCGTGCAGCTCTATACACTCTTTGTGAAAATTTCAACTGTCTACCTGTTACGGTTCTTGAGATACAGCCCGCTGACAGACAGACGGACGGACAGCGGAAGTTTAGTAATAACCGTTGGTTACCCTTCGGGTACGCAACTCTAAAAAAGCCATACTTTTTGGTAAAATCAGTGCTATGGCGACAAGTATAACGCATGAAATACATAATTATATAACGTTATTAAAATTAAGTTTCTCACTCATGATTTCTAATTACGTTGTCACCTTAAATACTTCCAAACATGAATGCTATGCTATTTCTGAACTCCACCACGTGGTACGACATCCCTATTCATTTGTAAGTGATATTAAACTCGAAACATTTGTTAAGGAAACAATTAATCAAAGTATAATAACTATGCAACATCTGGCGAAGTCTGTAACTCCACAGTTTCACTTGATTACTTCAACTTGAAGATATCATAGGTTTTAATTATACCAACAGATATTTTAATGAAGAAATGAAATTTAGATCTGATAGGAAGGAAAACTTTTACTTCCAATATCTATATGGCCGCGTTTGCACGTGTATTTTCATTGCGGGGCACGATCGATCGATTGATTACAATATATCTTGGTAGCACGCAATGTAATGCTACTTGCATGCGAGTTGGTTGCAGGGGGAAATGTGGCCTAAGAGTAGGAGAAGTCAAAGAAACGCTGGATGGACTCCGTGGAAGATGAGATTGCGACGAATAGAAGAAGTGATAGAATAGAATAGAAAACATTTATTCGACACAGAAAAATAGTCTTTATTACTTCGTGTTTGTTGCTGTTGTGTTGTACCTACAACACCAACGAACATAAAGAAATAGAGGAGCCAGATGATGTTGCGCCAACCCCAAATAAATTGAGATAAGGGCAAGAAAATGGCGAGGTATATAATTTTGTCGAATTATAAAGTTAGATGGTCGTTAAAGGAGTCTACTTTATGGATGGGGTTATTCGTCTTGGTTCCATGGAGAGATTAATGTGCATGCAAGGGATAATCTGGCGATTCTACTGCGTTGCTCCTTCGTGTTTTCAGTGTCTATAAAATGTCACATCGCATTGTTATACAGAATTTAGAGGCTCACATGGATAAATTTCTCGTTTTAAAAGAAATCATTAGATGGACTTGCTTGTGGGCAAGCAAGGGCCATATCCGCCGAACCTCGCTCCGTAGGTCTAGGTATAAGACCGCGATGGTCACACACCTTTTCCCAGCAATGTTTGGGTCGGCTTCCAGTCTAACCGGATTCAGTAGGGTATCAGTATTTTACAGGGAGCAGCTGCCTATCTGACCTTCGCGACCCAGTAACTGGGTCCCTTGGCAAGACTGGTTTTCATAACAGCCGTAGTGGCGAGATGCGGCTGACATAGTCTGTACCAGCCCGCGTGCTAGTTCGGCTAGTGAATTTCTCGAATACATAAAGCAAAGAAGTGCAAAAACCCCAAAAAATGTTGTCGCCACAAAACGGGCGAGCAACTCTCTTCACGTAAACAGACCTTAGCCCTGCTGTTCCGTTTGTTTTACTTCATTAGATAATCTTATTTGCAGGTGTCATTTTATTTGCCTAAAATTTAATGAAGGTATGCTTAATTAGGATAAAGGTTATTTCGGGTTTCAATTTTATGCTCGTATTAAAACCATAAAGTCTGTAATTAATTTCAGCAGAAATATAAAAGGTTGTCACGGATTATTTTAATAAAAAGGAGGTTTTACGCGCTGGAATTTTAAAGTGGGTGATACCGAAAAGGTTGTCTGTAAAAATACAGGTAATATTTGGAATTTTTTCGTTTGACTGGGTACCTAATAGCTATGTATTAAGTACGGCTCATAATAAACTTTATGTGGGTAGCCTTTCTCATTTAGGTACTTTCGACTGGAAAGGCAATGAATAGGCATAGACATTTATAATAGCCTTGCTGTAGATTCTAGAAAATATCCTTTTTACCTTCTAGTAAAGAGGTTATTTGTAGGCTAGCATTATAGAATGCATAATACCTTAACTGGTGAGATAGTAGTCAAACGCGAGCTTGTCCAATTTTCTTTCAAAAGTCTTGAAAACAGAAACGTTAAGTTCAATCACACCTTATTTTTAATCCCAAACACCGGAACACCTAAAAATCTGAATCAACAGTGGTGATCGCTAGAAAAACGCCAAGGCAATGCAGATAGATGAGTCTCGGAGAAACGATTCATGTGTCTTGGATCTCGAAAATAAATAGAAGATTGACACTCTAGAGCTGATTTTACTAATTTTTAGCTCATTTTAAGTCGCATTCTGTCAAAAATGTATGGAAATTGAGGTTTTTTTGGCATAATACGACTGAGACGGGAATGCGAGAGTAGTTAAATTGCTGTGATGGGTTGACCGAAGACATAAACCTATCAAATCACATGACTTGAGTTTGTGAAACTAATTCCGGGTTTTTTTAATGGGTGTTGAATATTCTTTTTCTCAGTTAATTAATAACGCCCACGGGAAAAGAATTTAAAAATTAGAAAAATCATGACACAGCATATTAATTGAATTAATTTTATCCGCCCTGATTTTTTTTTTGTAGAGATTTGAAATAAAAAATACCCATGCTACTGAAAGGGGATTAAAATGAATACTGAGAGGATTTCATATCTGTTTCTGTGTGCCCGTATTTTTAGATTGTGCGTTGTAACTCAATAAAATCCTCACAGTTATCTTGCGTGAGTAAACTGTCATGGAGAGAAAGAGATTCAAATTGACTGCTTTAAAGTCTAATATTAAACTTCCATTGCTTTACACCCATAATCTAAGAGTTGTGAGGAGTTGACTCCACCCGATTTAGTCGCTGTGACATTAGTAGTGACAACTTTAAAGTAGAGGACGTTAATGTCAATAAATAACAAACTACAGCTGTCAATTTGATTGAGATAGGCTGTCGAGTGCAGGAAAAGATTTGAAAAAAATTCAGTAAAATAGACCTCAAACAAACATAGATACTATTCCCACTGCTGAGAATATGGCCTCCTCTCTATACACAAATATGTAATTTAATTACAAAATATGTAGGGATACTACTAAATCACTGCGGCTATGTTTGCAAATGAATCTCAAACACAAATGCACTAAATCTCAAATAACGATCTCCAACTTCGAAAATTCCGACGAGAACTGATATCAATTTCGCATAAACAAACGTAATGCTTCAAGACATATTTATTGCTCTTAACCACTCCATACTACACCTCTTTCTAACTTATGACAGCTACACAAGAGTGAAAGAGAAGACGAAACTGACCTTTAATAACAGTGGTGAAAGTGACAACACATTAATTAAAGTTTATCAGAGTGTTAGAACTTTTAATTGGTAACATCAGTTACTCTGGTTATTCTATAAACGAGTTCGTAAATTGATGGAGTTATTTAAGAAATAGCTAATGTGATATAAGACTGTTAATTTCAAATGGTTTTTTTTTTAAGGATGGGATATCATCAAATGACTCCTGCTCTTGGCGGAGCGGAAGTTAGTGACAGACTCTTACTGACTAAAACTCATCCGTGTTCCTTGCCCTTTGTTTTCCAGGGCCGCGGTGAATCGTTTGAACAATTCCGCAAAATTTTAAATGAATACTTACACTTACTTTTTGGGAGTATAAAAACGAGATTTGCCTCGTAGCATTTCCCACAGGAATCTTGATCGATCCAACTTTTTACAAACAAACATTTTTATCTCTTTTCAATAAAATATTAGTTTAGATAAAGATACGAGACAATACCATGAACATACCACTGATAAATACAAATATACATATCTACTTATAAAGATAGAAGATATCGTATAATTAATTATTGTAAAACTTTTTTTTACAAAAAAATACAACCGACTTCAACTTCAACCGAAAATAACATTAATTACGGATCGGTGTTAAAGTACGAAAAAACAACCAAAAACACCGACTTCCGGAGTTAGGGTGTAGTTGTTATAAAACAATTACACCCTAATTCCTACTGAACACTACAAGACTCAGAACAATTAAAAAACTAAGTATCACAACTAAATTCCTAGACAATAAATTTCGCTGCACGAAAGCTAATTTACCAAGACTTAGTTCACAAGTAATACTTATTCTTTCCTGCCCAGAAGAGAGTGTTCAGTATATCAAGTCGAAATGGTCAAAGAAAGTTGGGCCCTGAAAGAAAAGTTTGTTTTGACATTGTTAAAGAAAATAAGTTTTAATTTTTGTTTAACTTTCCATTGGAAGTCACTTACTATCACATTTTTTAGGGAAATTGATATTTTGATTTGATTTAGTTACGGTAAACAAATACGTCAAAAATGTGAAAATCTCTTGGATGTTAAGTAGACGATAATAAACGACGGTAATAAATCGATGAACGCTGGCTGCACGCACGAAAAAGGATGATTCACTGTAACATTACGCTCATTTTAACGTTACGATCATTTCATCAATGTTTTGTTATGACTTTGTCACGTTAAACTATTGTCCGTAAACCGACTTTACAGACAACCAATTTTTTTATTACTTTCAGGCTTCGAAGTTACTAATAGAAACTAGTCCATACTAAAATTATAGATGCGAAAGTAACACTGTCAGTCTATTAATCTGTCAGTTTGTCTATCACGTTTTCACACTTACACATGCTGAAAAAAGTTTGATTCATTTTGGTAAAGATGTCATGGCTATATTATAGATTAGATCACTTCATGATGTGGCCGACCATTTCATGAATTGGTTGTATTTCTTGAAATAGAAAATACTCACTGCCCACTAATGTGAATGATATGGTCCGGCCAGATCAATGAATAACTCAGCGTTTGTCGATAATTTTACTATATGGTCAAACATTAGCGATCATTTCGTAAAATAGCTACATTATCCATCGCTACAGGCGCTGATATCGTTCTGTTTTTGTGATGAATCATGGCGGCGGACAAAGGACAACTAAAAAAAAACAAAGCTGAAGAAAAAAAGCCATTTCATGATGTGGCCGAGGTTAGTTCAGGTTAGGTTTAAGGGAACTTAAGGCACCCGACACGGATGGATTAGTTTCGAATGGGATGGTGGCAGAGTGAGCGCCAAGCGAACTTATCTCCCGTAATACCATTCATGCTAGGTTCCTTTAAACCCTGCAGACATAGATAGGTCACCCTTGTTAGGTTTGAAGTCATGATGAGCCCGGGCATTTAATAAATAATAATAATTTCGAGGTGGCACAAGAAAAGAATGTCTGGAAGGATATGGGGGAGGCCTTTGCCCAGCAGTGGGACACAATAGGCTAAGAAAAAAATAAAAAATAATTTAAAAGTGGATTGACATATCATCAAACGTTGACGTTAAAACGAAATTGACAGTTTCCTCTAACCATTTCATGAAATACAACCATTTTATGAAATTTTCGGCCACATCATGAAATGGCCAATTCTATTATAATTATATTCTATCATATAGGCCACGACATAGAGATATAAATGAACAAGGCCGTAGAAACCCGTACAATAAAGTTTTGAGTACGCCAAGGTATTAACCACAATGAAACCTCTTTAATTTTTTACCGCTGTATTTACGACTCGATATATCCATTGAAACATAGTTGCAGTTTTAATCAACTTAACACTTTTCTCCGCAACGCTATTTTAAGTGCAATAATCGTCTTCCATAACTCATTTTAAATTGTTTTCATGGGGATTTATGTGTCTCGTCTGTGAATTAGTGGCGGCCTTTATTGTATCGTCATTATTTGACCTTTATTGGTGTTGAAACTTTCTCGTTGGACACTAAATTTTATAAATGAAAGTCCCCCCCGCCACGTTTGTATGTCTGTACGCGGTAAACCCAAAAACGGATTTTCCAAAGTTTTTAATTAAGATTTTATATCAATTGGCTGAAATATGACAATTATTGTTGAGGACGTAAAAACAAAAATAACATTCATGAAGTTTAAGTGGTTTTCCTATCAACGTTTTCATTATGAGGTAGCACACAAAAAACGACTTCACTTCCTTAAGGCTGACTGTCCACTGGAGCAGAGAGGTGAGGAGCGGAGAATATATATGTATAAACCAATGGAATTGCATTGAATCTCAGTGACTGACGCGGAGCGCAGATTTTACAAAAATAAAATGGTTAATATTTCTCCGCTCCAGTGGACAGTCAGCCTAATCTTTTTAAAAGTCGCTAAAGAAGACAGAGAATGAAGAAATAAATTGCACTTAAAAAAATACTTATTTTCATAAAATAACTATAAAATTATTATCTTGCACTTTAACTGTCCTTCTGTTTGTTAATTAATTGCGTCGTTGGTCACATTTTGTTTTACGTGGGGCTGTGGTTGTTCTTTGGAGAGTTCTTTCTTCATCACAGCTGTTATGTCAAACATTTGTAACTGTTGATATTGTCTAGTCTTACATTTTTTTTAAATTTAATTATTCCAATGTTGTAATCAATTGAATAATTAATTTATTCTTCTATTTGGGGCAAGGACAATCCAACAAATCAAAGATCCTCAAAATCGGTCCAGCCGTTCTTCAGTTATAAATAGTGTAACTTACCCGACTTTGTTTTATATATCATTATAAAGATTTGTTCTACTGTCCCTAGAGTTACTAGCCTTACAGTGGAATGGTGTTCTTTCCACTTTATTATCTCAGTGTGTAGTAATTATTATGTTCAGTAGAACAACCCCGGGCACTTCCCGAAAATATTTATGTTATCATTAATGTGCCGTTCGAGTTAGAAACTTTGGGAACGTTTTATACCCTGTACATTGTACAAGTTAAATTTACTTTCAGGTCACGTAATATCCTGTAAGCTAGACTGTTTAAGTTTTTTTTAAGAAAATTGAGTTTCGTTCGAAAAACGTGATGTTGATTTTACAAATAAACAAGTAATCATTTTTAAATGAAATCTGTGGTCATCATCAGGGACCAGACTATGACATGTCAATTTCATCGTGATTCGATTGTGCGGGTAAGACGGAGCTATACAGGATAAATGGCATTATCCCTGTTCACTACGGAATCACATTGGCTTTTGCACGTCATAGTAGAAACGTTCGTTATTTAAGAGCCAGCTTGACCTTAAAAATTGGCGTTAAAAGATATAAAGTGGCCATAGTGCGAGTTTTTTAGCGTACCTACTCAATACTTTTATTGCATTCCACATGTACATATTCTTAGGTGCCGCTAGGCCCAGAGCTTGCCAGGGTTGCGGAATTTGTTCGAAAGAGTCACCGCCACCCTGGAACGCAAAGGGCTTTAAAAGGAACACGGATGGGTTTTAGTCAGTAAGAGTCTGACACGCCCTTCCGCCCCACCCAGAGCGGAAGAAGTCATTTGATGATTTCGAATCCTTAAAAAAAAAAGAGCTCATTGAATATTTATTTTCGAATGGCTGTACTTTTCATACAGTGCAATTTGCATATTTTTTACACACCATACCTACAAACGAAATATATATTTGTCTTTCATAACTTTTTGAATGCAAAACCCCGAAAATGAGTTCCGCTATTGCCCAAAAAAATTCCATTTTTGTTTGTTGGCACTTCAGTAAAAGAGAATAATGAGGGATTTAAAAAATAAGAGTTGAAAGGTATTGGGCTCATTCAAGTGTGGTGTTATTAATCAAACACGGGCCTATACCATTGTTTGTCACATTATTCACGAATACAGTAAAATTAAGCAAAAACTAGTCACATTACAAATAGTACTTATAGTAAGATAAGTATGCTAAGATAAGGTGACATCTATGTCACCGGAAAATTAAAGACTCCGTAAGATTGTGATAAATCTTTATTCGATTATAATTTCTCGATGTATTATGAAAATATCGTTTTGTTTACAATACATCCCATTCAAATTCAATATTTTCCAATTATTATTTACATGCCTCTCCTGTTATGATTTAATAACAGTAATCAAAATTCAGTTTGAATCATCAAATATTTTTTGTGATCGAAATTCTTATCAAAACACACTATCTAAAATACAGTCAACCGACACTAAATCTGTGAGTAATTTCGTCTGAAAAACGAAAAAGTTACAGAAGTACGAGAGTGGTCTGATATGGAATCGAAAGTGATACCAAACTCGCATAATGTCGCGTTATTAAAAAAGTTGGTGTTGCCAGCGCGAAAACATGGTAGTAACTCTTGTTCCAATTTTTCCTACCCTCGTTCGAATCCTTTTTTCGCGTTTTTTTTTATCGAAATAAGAAAACATTGGCCAAGTGTAGCAGAACATTTGGGTTAATGAGAAAGCTGATTGGAAAGGCTGGGTATATTTTTAGTGAAAGAAATTAATGGAGGTTATATAAATAAAGCCTACTTACAAAGTGACAGCGATATTGCCAAACATGTACGAGTGTAGTGTTTAACCTAGTTAAAATACATAGATACATATAAGTATTGATCGAACTGTTAACACCAATAGTCTAAGTAATTTCCTTCACTAACCTTCATTCCGTCTCTCTCAACCAAATTGACAGTAATTAGCTTCTTACTTTTTATAATAACCTTAAAAAAATATTAGAATATAAGTGACCCTGGAAATTATTACTAAAATGTCTTCTCATTCAAACTGCTAGATTTTATTGCCTCCATAAACCAGTAGCTCAATTTTTATTGCACAGTATGACTGCATGGATTCATCTATGGACCGTTTAATCTGCGCTGTTGCCCAGCCAGTGTGGCTGCGTTTAAACCGAGTTTTTATGAATAGTAATCCTGACTGTCGGAGTTCAAAAAGGGTACGTCAGCGTGTAACGCTTTGCTCTCATGTTTACCAATACTAGTTAGGTATAAATGCTCACTAAATTAGCATAAGAGACCTTCCTAACTTTTTATTAATTATTACAAATGCGGTTTGTTTTATTTGCAACGCTTTGGCGCCTAAATCGCTGAAACGATTTTGATGAATTTTGGTACAGACGTAGATGCAACACTAGACATGGTTATAGGCTACTTTTTTTGTGAAAAACGATATTCACGCGAGTGAAGCCGCAATGTCAAAAACTTGTAAAAAATTGCGTGATTAAAAATATGAGAATCTGACCTCTGGCGAAGGCCGAGGGAGTTCGCTGGATGCAATAAATATAGGTCCGGTCGAAGTGGCTAAGCTATGTGAAGGTCTATGTCCAGCAGTGGACTTTTGGGCTGAAATGATGACAATTAAAACTTGCCTGGTTCAGTACAAAGCTGATCATGGAAAATACCTATTACATATTCGACTTGCATTTTCCATTTAAAAGAACGTGTTCAACTTCCCAAGTTCCATGAAAGATAAGTCCAGGTCTAAATAAGTTAAAAAAAAAAAACTTAAATTATAGCTAAGAATCAACTCTCGGAATTAGCTACAGCTTAACAGAAATTTATTTTTATTTACTCTGCCGTGTTTTATTTAGAACTGAGGCAGCCATACACAATATGAAGTGGCGACAAAGCCATTTTAAAGCGAAAATAAAAACGTCTTCGCCAGTTTTTTCCATTGGAAAGTCCCAACGCCATTGAAAGGGGCCTGAAGCAATTTTTATTTAAAACTAGGTTGAGTACGATTTATCTTCGGATTTTTTATTTATTTTTCCTGAAAACCTGTAAGTAGCTGTATCAGTTCATGTTTTGAATAAATCTTTTAAAGCTTCTAAGTTAATTAAAGACGTCGACGGCTTATCGTTGTACCAGATAGGTTCTTTCTAGATTCTAACACGATTTTTTTAGTTTTCCCTGTTTCTGTATGTTCTGGAAAAGGTTTCATAATTCTTTGGTTTAACTTTGACCACCTAACTATGTGGTAGGTACTAGATAAGTATAGTAATGAAATAGGTATACTATTTTCGTCTCAGCATAGCAATAACGGTAATTGATCCAGCTACTTTTTAACCGACTTCAAAAAAAGGAGGAGGTTCTCAATTCGGTTGTATTTTTTTTTGTTTATTACCTTATGACTCCGTCATTTGTGAACCGATTAGAAAAATTATTTTTTCATGTTGTTTTCATTATTCCGATTGGTCCCTTTAAATTTAATCAGAATCGGTTGAGTATTTTGATTTTTAAATCAAAATAGCTGGAGGAAGTAGAAAATATATCATCCAAGTAAACGAAATTGCGTGTTTTGCTTTCCTGTGACTTTACAGTGGTGTTGTTAGGTGGGGTGCCACTAAAAAGTGAAAAATACGACTTTCGAAATAAAAGTTATTTTATACTTTATAGTGTTTTTTTTTATTTGGAAGTCGGTTAGTATTTTTTTGTAAAAATGTTTATTTTTTGCGTGATGTTCCTCAACATTTTATTACTAATTAAAACGGATATATAATAATAATATAATAATAATAATATATACACGGTCATCCGATCCCAAACTAGGCAAAGCCTGTACTATGGCAACCAGACAACTGATAAACATACTTATATATTTCTAAATACATACATATTATACACAAATTACACCCAGACACAGAACAAATGATCATGCTCATCACACAAAGATTTGTCCTGGGTGGGAATCGAACCCACGACCTCCGGTTAAGCAGTCAGGGTCACTAACCACTCGACCAACAGGCCAGTCAAATAGTAATTTATTGTTCGGGTTCCTGCGTGTAAGCGTAAAGGCCACCATTATTACCATGCTAAAAGAAAACAACTGTATAGTAGAGTAGCATTGCCAGATTTTTGTGAAAAGTGCACATTTAGAGTGAGCCTTTTCTTCGTTTTCTCCAAGCGAGGGTTGCAATGAAATGGAACGGCGGGCATGCCACAGGTGGATGGGACCTGCGCGGTGTAGTAATAATAATCAACAAGGCTTAACTTTAGCTGGCTTAACACATTTCCGTCATTTGTTTAGAATAAACCAACAGTTCGACATTCAAATCATTTTGAAAATTGCGGTTTTTTTATTAGAAAAATCGGTAAAATTTAGATTATTACCGATTAATCGGGAATACTCTTTAATTCTGCACTTCACACACACACGTATTTGTAGCTTTATTTTTTTGTTTTTATTTTATTAGTACCTTTTCGTGTTATTCTTTTCTTAAAATAGCCTTACATGTCTTAAGTTCTACAATTATTGTGATAATCCCAATCTTGGCGACGGGGGCAGGAGTTCAAAGCACAGGGTATGCTAGTTTGGATTCCTGACTGCCACAAACGTTTGTATCTCCAATTTGTAGCACCTATTATTTGTAATATTGTATTTTGTGGGAGAAAATGATGATATAATTGTTAGTACTGTACTACATCAGTCGGAAAACAGATTAAAAATATACTCGTTCGCTAGCGAGGTTTTACAGAAACAGGCGCGCGCGATCGCGGTCCCGCGCACCTCATCCCACTGGCTGTCGTCTGCCGTGGCACTATACACGTTCCCACGTGAACATTGAGTTTCTCTAGGTTTGATATTCTTTACCTGTTCTGTGTGTTTGCAAGTGATGGGGTTAGAGTACACAGAATAATAAAGAGTAAGTTACGAAAAAAAAAAAAAACCATTCTTACTGAATTTATTGAAATAACTGTCTCTCTACATTATGTGGGACTCTAACACTTGTAAAGGGTTAACTGGAGCAAAAACATAAACGCGGCGGTATTTTAACCGGAGGAATTTTTGGGTATAACAAGTAGAACAAGGTATCTAACCTCGTTTTGTTACGAGCAATGTTTCAAAAATGTGACATTTTGCTCTTTTTGATGCGGTAATATTTTTCTGTTACGGTTATAAGATAAGCAATGCTTGACGAAGTCCGTTCGTGGGTAGGAGATCACTTAGATATACCGAGAATTCTCTGCGTCTCAGAAAGCGCCGCTGCAAAGGTTGTTGGTCCCGGCTGTAATTCGTAGATCGTTGACAGTCGTTGCAGACGCCAGAAGCCAGAAAATCTGACACCGTTCTTGTCAAGTGGTATCGTGTAACTCAGTTACTGGGTTGTGAATTCCTCGCTCCATGTAAATTTTTAGTACTCAGCTGGATTCGATTCCCAACGTAATAATAATTAGGTAAAGGCTAGGCCGACTGTTCAAGTATAGTAAGTATCAAATTTATATTCATTTTCTTCTTTTCATATTATAACAAGCATGTCTTTACGTACATTACCTACGAAAACAGTTTGGTTAAACGGTTACAAAATATGTCTTATAATGGTTACCAAGTTAGAAGAATATAATTTACCAGCTTTATCCCGCGATTTCGTACGAGCATATCGCGTTTTTTCTCGTTCCCATTGGAGTTTCGGGAAATTTTCTCTTAATGTTCTCTACACTCTCTAAGAAACCTAAATGCCAAATTTCAGCTTTTTACGACCAGTAGTTTCGGTTGTGCATTGTCTGTCAGTTACACAGTCAGTCACTCATCAGTATCGGAACAATTAAATATATATTGATGACGTAAATAATTAAATATTCGGATACATTCTCCTCATAGGTCAATGCAAGATGATGGTTGTTCTGTTTCTGAATAAGAGCAAAGAGCAATCACGTATCCATCTGCCAAGTACGCCGATTGATCACAGCATTTTTCTTTTATTTATTTTCTTAATATGTATAATGAGAATGACTCACACCTGCTTATAGTTCGAATTTTAATTGTATTCAGTAATTTGACAGTTGAAGGGTTCAGATGTTGACAAAAATAAGATAGTGAGTTGGTGTAAGAATGACAGAATGAACATAAATAACGTACCTACTTATATGCAAACTTGTTATTTTAAATTTTTATAGCTTGTCTTAAAAACAAGATATACACGGTTAAAAATAGTCTTTGAACTGTCAAGTTACTGAACACAGTTAAAAGTCGAACTGTAGAAATAGAAATTTAGTCATGAGTATACCTTTGCCGATACAGAAAGGATTGACCACATTCTCCGTCAAAGTCACAGTACAAAAGCTCGGTAATATACGTTTATCGTAACTTCGTAAACACTAATAATATTACGAGTAAGTCCATGCAATTATATCACATGAAAGACACCACAATATTTGCCAAACACAATACGACCCTATATCTGCTAAGCCACTGCCTTGACGTCCCTATTCTGTTTCGTAATGACGTAATTTCTACACCCATTGTACGTAAGGTAATTAAAATAGCTATAATAATGTTAATTTAAATTTTGGTGTGTCGCGAATTTTCATTGCGGAAGTGGGAGCACTCTGAAAATTCATTTTGAATTAAAGGTGAAACATGCGATGCAATCTCACCGAATTTATAGGCAATTATGGTATACATTATATAATTTTCATACGTTTCTTTCGATTACGAAATAGAGTTCACAAGCGGACAGGTCCAACTGAGGCTATCTGCGATATGTTTAAATGTTGGATAATCATCATCATCATCATATCAGCCGAAAGACGTCCACTGCTTGACATAAGCCTCCCCCAAGTGTCGCCACAACAACCGGTCCTGTGCGTCTCGCATCCATCGGCTACCCGCGACCCTCATCAGGTCATCGGTCCACCTTGTGGGAGGCCTTCCAACGCTACGTCTTCCGGTACGCGGCCGCCACTCCAGAACTTTTCGGCCCCATCAACCATCTGTTCTGCTATCAATGTCCCTTGCCCTCTGCCACTTCAGTTTGACGATTGACTACATGATATTTCTGTAACGCATGTCAGTTCAATACATTTTTGAAGTTTCTACTATATTATCGCTGATAGAATGTCACGTTATATGTACTGTCTAAAGGCTCTCATGAACCACCACTAAATTTTAATTTTGTTAGCATTTCTCGTGCAAGCTGTGGTCTCCTATAAGTGAAGGGATACACTATCTTTAGGGTCCGTTTCCACCAGAAAGTTGCGAGAATGCGTAACGAGGGATGTGCTTGTTAAGAACCAATAGAATCACTTCATTAACCCAGTCTCGCTCTTCGCAGCTCCGGTGGAAATGGCTTAGCGGCGCGAGGTTTTTGTACGTACGAAACAAGCGAAGGATGGGTGCGAGGTATGTGTGCGAGGAATCTGTGAGAGAGATGTGCGCTAGAGATGTGTGCTAGGGATGAACGCGAGCGAGAAACCGAAAAGAATTCGCTACACATCCTCCCATCGGTCATCTGCGCACCGTTTAACAGCCTCGCGCTACTCAGCTACCTCGCACATCTCTGGTGCAAACGCTCACATCGTTTCACAGCTTCGTTACGCTTCTGCGCGCAACTCATTTTTCTCGCACATTTCTCCTGAAAACGCATCCTTATACCCAAATAATGCGTCTGCGTTCGTAGAAATCTTTAAATAAATAAACACTTAAGATCGTCTGCAATTCCAGAAGCTACTAAGCTAATCAATCGATTGAGTCTTTTCCCAACTTTATTAGGGTCGGCTTAGACTGGAACGCAGCGACTGCCTATCCTCCTCCTCCTCCCCTTAAACCCAGTAGATAGCTGGTAAAACACCTTTTACATTAATATTATTACGCATTCGGAATTTCATAGAATTGTTTTAACAAATTTAGGTAACTACTGCGAAGGCCAAATTGACTTATTCAACTGTTTCAATAATTTAATATCAGAAATCATTGTTCAGTTCACGGTAGTATTTCAGTTGAATTCTAAAAACAATTACTTATGTACATATTTGAACTTCGCACTTTTGAATACTTGGAAAATTGGTTTTAATTTTCACTGGAAAATTGTTTGGTATAATCAGTAATGGCCTGGCTACACGCTCAATCTTATTTACCTACATCAATGTTTGTTTGTGCGAGGAAACACGTGCGTTAAGACGGCAAAACAAATGGCTAGCATACCATTCAGTTTTTGCGCCAATGGTTTGCACAAACTGTTTGCGCAAGCTAGATTGAGCGTGTAGTCGAACCTTAAGAGTGTTACGATACCAAGCGATCGATCGTCGATCGGTTTCATCAATCTACATCGATCGACGTTGATTGATTGGTGTGGTAGCTTTGGGTGATCGACGGAAATCGGGCGATAAACAATTGATCGAGCGCCGATCGATGCCATCGATCGATGATGATCGATTGGTGTAGTAGCTTTTGGCTGATCGGAGAAGGAAGAAGAAACTATCGATCGACGTGGACTAATTTATAATATATTAGTGCTATCGATCGACGATCGATCGATTAGTGTAATAGAAACTATCGATCGACGTCGACTATTCCATTTAACCATCGATCGGCGATCGATCGATTGGTGTGGTAACACCTTAAGTGAAACTTTAGTACGGTTGTTTTGGAATGAACACTTATAGCGCTCACACTGCAAAGCCTTTTACCAACCATATCGGGGTTGGCTATCAGTCTGAACCGCTGCCACTGAAAACCAGTATTTTATATGGAGTGACTAGTGAGAGTGTAACCATGCACACAAAGTGAAAATGACAGTTCACTTCATGCTCTCCTCCTTAGTTTACTGATACAATACTGGCTGACTTCTACAATATCATCATCATCATCACATCAGCCGAAAGACATCCACTGTCTAGTAACTGGGAAACACGATACCCTTTGGCAATACTGCTGTCAAATTTTCAGGCATCTGTCTATAACAAGTTTCAATGACCAGTACCAATGACGGGTATCAATGACCACTATGACCAGTGTCAAAACTGTATGAGCATTGATGATGATATTTTTATTTGCAAGAACATATGTAGCTAACATAAGTTCTTAAAATCTAAGGGTTTCACTATATTCGGCATTTCCGCCGTGCAAATATTTAGACTTTACATCTCGGTTATACATTTAGCATGCAGTACACATTTATCTAGTAATTAGCAATTATATAAAAATTCTATGCAAAAATAAATAAATTTAGATGTCCATGCAATTAATAAAATTTAAATTAAATACAGTTCTATTTATTTAAAATAATAATTTATATTAAAATATCGATCAATAATTAGTGATGTCATGTCAATAAAAAGTAGCCAGAGTAATGGAACATGTTTAAATATTATTTAAGTACTGTCAATATTTAGATGTCAAAGTAATTATAGTAATTAAATAAGTTTTACAATTTAAGCTCAAAGTATTCATTGATGAAATAAAAACATCTCTCACATAACCACTTACATAGTTTTTTATTAAATTCTAAATCTGTAGCACTTTTTTTTTGAGGAACTTGTGGCTTACACACTGGTATTAGATACGATACGTTCGTTAAGACATAAGGAACCTCAGTTAATAAGAACACCAAAACGAATAGAGTACTTTCCTCTGTCTATATTTGTATTACGAAACAACTTTAACTTTAAAAACAAGCGTAAAAATTAGTTATTTGAAGCAGCAATCTTATGACGGTGACGTCACATGTCAATATGACGTGCATCCTTTTTCTGTTCCACTAGACCTGAAAGTTTTCTAACTTACCTAATTTTGAATGGATTAAAAAATTATAACTTTTGGTTAAAGTTAGATACTATATTACAAAAACAAATTGGTTGTCTGTAAAGTCGGTTTACGGACGATAGTTTAACGTGACAACGTCATAACAAAACATTGATGAAATGATCGTAACGTTACAATGAGCGTAACGTTACAATGAGTCATCCTTTTTCGTGTGTGCAGCCGGCGTTCATCGATTTATTAGACGTTGTCACGTCAAAAAAGGAAAACAGAGTCCAAAACCATTTTATAGATAACCTTTTCAGATGCTTACTAAGCAGATTTTCAAAGTTCTCGGAAAAAATCTTGTATTCTTCTCTTAATAGATTTTGTTGTAAAATCTATCTTTATTAGGTTGATTTAATCTGCATAATATCTTCACTAACTTCACATCCGGCTTTCCTTAACTTAGTTCAGCTTGTTTGTTCCATGCTTACTAATACTATATTGTAATTACTTGCGTTAACTTAAGAGGATTACAAGTTACGTGGATGTAATACAACTTTCTACGAAAAATAGTGGTCTATTATTTATTTATAAAAACTTCATGCAACACAAAAGTACAAAGGCGGACTCACGCTATAAAATGATTTTTTAATTAAAAAAAATGACTAGTGACAGTCCATAGTCTGGTTTGTGTTTTTTTTTATGGCCAAAAGGCTCACCCTTTACTACATGAGATATAAATGCATCGGAAAATTGCAAAAGCCTTAAAATTTAATAATATCGCTTGACATTGTAAACTATTTTTTCTTAATATGACACGGATATATTGGAAACTATTGAATTTGGATGGCATTTCTTGTTATATTTTCATAATATATCCAGAAATTATCATTAATCTAATTAAAATTTATTACAATCTTACGGAGTCTTGGCTTTTTTTTAAGGATGGAAAATCATCAAATGACTGCTTCCGCCGTAGAGCGGAAGGGCGTGTCAGACTTTTAATGACTAAATCTCTTTCGAACCAATTCCGCAGCAACGGAGTCTTGGCTTGGTGAATGTACAAACTGTGCTTATCCACACAGTTTGCATAGTTTGCTACGCGCCACGCTACGGAGCCATGGCGTAGCTTATGCGTAGCACTCGGCAAACACCTAATGCGCTACGAAATATTCGTTTGCTAACTCGAACAAAATTTGAATTGAAAGCAGTCAAATTACTCTAAGTGAATCCAGGGTTTTTGTTTGTTGCAAATATGTTGGGGTCGGCTTCCAGTCTAACTGAATGCAACCCAGTTACTGGGTAACACGATACCCTTGGCAATTCTGGCGTCAGATTCCACGGATTTCCTGGCTTTTAGTGTGGTGTTCGTGGCTCGGAAGATTCTCGGTAGTTATTTTAAAAGATGGTCACCCATTCACTGACGGACCACAGTGAGCAATGCTTTACCTAGATAATATAAATTGACCCGTGCAGCTATTATTGTGTGTGGCTCTGTAGCCACGGGCTCTTCTGCCTGTTGCTTCAAGATCTCTTATCTTTTTATTAAATGATGTTACCGTACATTCGATGATAATACTTATATCCAACAATAAAGCCATTTCAAGTTTAAGCGAAAACCAACTAAGTAAATATATATATACACTAAGTTTATAAGTGAGCATTTTGTAAGTAACCGCAGTAAGCTGTAACATTTAATTTATTCGAGTGGGTCACTGGGTAAGTAAGATTTATAAGGAAACCTTTTCAAACATTACGTCTTCACACCGTTAGAGGTTTAAAACTCTTTGATATCCGTTTACTTTTTTCGACTATACTTTTGTTTTTACTCGTAAACCCAACCATCTTGAACCACAAAAAAAACTGTGGACGACACTTGACTTATTTAAGTTAATTTATAATCATGAATGAGTGCCAGCCAAGTGCAATGAGCCAGAAACGGGTTTTATCAATATTAAAATTGAAAAATAAAACTCTTTCCCGGCTCTGAAGGGGTTTAATCTAAGATGGCAACTACTACTCCAGGTATCAAGTTGTTAGTTCTTCGTCAAAGTTCACCGAAATTGAGCTGATAGTTTAGCCGAGATTAGCAAACAGACAGGCCGACTTAACCATTCATTAGATTAGTACCAATGGATTAATTTTAGACTTCTCACTTACTCTCCTCCTCATTGCGACTTTTCTACTCAATGCTGAGGGTCAAAAGTTCGTGACCTCGACGAGGGACTTTCTTGTGGACTGTATTTTGCCATGGTATTGATGTGGAAGCCATTGACTGAGTGTGGCTGAGACTCTGGTCTCTAGCGTGGAATGAATTTGATCTGAAAACCAATTCTCACAAAACCAAAATCATGTACAGAATGAGACAATACAAAACGGATTCTGTATTCTGTCATCCTTTACATAATCCTCATAACGGTGTGAGACGCGGTCCCCATCCCCATAAGTTTGACCACCCGCTGTGACATTGTTACGACGTCCCGGCCAAAATGTCGGTCATTCAAACAGGAAAGTTCTGGAATCTTTGGCAGTTGGAAGTCGGTCAGTGTGAAATCACATCTCGCTTCGCCGAGCAACAATCACAGGAGAATTTTCATAATCCGATAAGTTTTACCTGAGAACCCTGGGAATATCTGTATCAGTGCACGATAGATAGAAACAGAAAGTCAACTCAACATAACGGCAAGGAAAACTGCTTTCCTTGAAATGAAAAAACTTTGTTCCAGGAAATCATAGTCAAGTCCCAAGAAATATTGTTGCATTGTAAGTTGTTTCGGTTTACAACGAATAATTAAAAATTAAGAAAATAGCTGATCACAATTAGAACGAGAGGTACAAATCTTCGTTTTGGGAATTGACTGCCTTACAGAAAGTTTGTCATTTACCTTTTGAACGCCAGCGCAAAAATGCATCGGTGTGCTCCTGATGCCAAAGCACAAATTCGCCGTTTTTTTTGTCGGCTCTAGCCGACGATTCCGTGTTGGGCACTTTTTCATTTGTCGTGGCGGTAATAGGGTAACAGACAATGACAGAAGTAGTTTTAAACTATGTCTACAATTTATAGTAAAACACCCTGTAGAAACAATTCTCTAATAGCGATTGCACGGGCTCTCACGAATGGCAATTGGTCATACGGTGAGTCTGTTTTCGCTAATTGTTTGAAGCTGACCTTCTGTACCTACTTATTTTGCTACAATATCAGTATGAGAATAATTTTGGGTCTATTTGGATCCAGTGAGGCAAAACAAAGTTGGCTGTTACGTTAGGCCATTAATTTGATTGAATCAGAATTTGTTTTGGTTCCAAGATTCGATTCAAAGTTTCGGTTTTTGAATCCAGAAAGTTTTGAGGTAAATTTTTGATGAATATTTAAAAAAATAACTTTGAATTATCAATCATTCTACATAAAAATGGTTGTTTTAAGTTCGTAGATTTAATTTATAATAAATTGATAATATCTTTTTGGTATTAAATTATACTTATATCTATCACAAAGTATAATTATAAGTATAGTTTAATTCCAAAAAGATATTATCAATTTACCACACATACCCTATGATTTACTATTTATTTTACTATATGTATAGGTGTACCTATACGTATGATAAAATAGTAAATCATAGCGTATGTGTTCAATTGGCGAGAAAACTACTGAACAGATTTTGTTCAATTTTTGCATAAATAATCCTTATAGGTGCGGATATGATGGTTCGATCCCCGGCAACAGTTATTATTTTTGTATTTATTTTATCTTTTGAACTGAGTTTTTACATCACACACAATATAGTCAAAATAAAAATAAAATGGATTTTTGTGTACCTGATGAAAACAACATTTAAATTTTTATTCAACATTCTTCCAAACAGTTTAGCGAGGCATTGTTAAAAGAAGCCACAACTTAATAAAGATCGGCTATTTTAATTAATTTCCGACTGAAGTCAAAGTATGTTGGTTAAGAGACTGCCTGCCGAAAGACTCGGTGGGTTCAACACTCGAAATTATTTTAACTTATTCATTGCCTTACTTTTTTATTCCTACTATACCTAATATTTTCAACTTAATATGCCAAAAATGGCGTTATGCTTTGATCTAATTTTTTGAATCGCGGTATTAGATTAGAATATTCGTCAAAAGGCGCGCGCTTGCATTTGCTAAGCTTTATAAGCTCAAGTTGCTCAATAATGGGCCTTTACGGGCCTGGGGCAACGAGTCACGTCATAACACCCTCGGGCCGGTGGCAAAGTCCCATGATAGAGGAGTTGCGATCCGTTGCGGGATTCACACTCCACTGGATCAAGGGGAACTGTAGATCCCTAGGCATTGACGCCACAGACGAACTCGCGAAGAGAGGTTCCGAAATGGTAGTGCTGGAGCCGTACCCACTCTTACTCCTACCTTCCTCGCAGTTTCGTACGTGAATTCGCCAGAGATCAACTGAACTTCGTGACAATAAATGGTCACGGGCTACAGATTGCAGGCAGTCAAAAATGGCAATGTCAAGCCTATACACGTGACTACAAAGCTTCTCAGCCTAAGTAGAAATAACCTCCGAATAATAATAGGGATAATAAAATTACGGGTCATAGCCCCGACCAAAAAAAAACACCTCTTTAACATAGGCGACACAGACAGTCCAATTTGAAGAGGTTGCTTTGACGCCGAGGAATCAGTCGCCCACGTCATCCTGGAACTGAGATCGTGGCTTCCCGACGTGAACCAATCCTTGAACGGATCCACTCCTGCGAGGTCGCTCCGCGAATCCTATGCAGCACCCAGGAGGCGTTTGGGCAGAGCTAGGCTGGCTAACGTAGCCAGGACACCCACGCACAACGGACCGAATGGGAGTCTAAGTGCGGATAGCGGAGACTCTACTCTACTCTACTTTACTCTATCCGTTGCGGGGGTAGACTTCTCTTCTGGTTGGTATTCATAAATTTAGTTGCTTAAGAATGATCACTATGTTACGTCATATTAACAGCAGCTTGTTTTACATTATAAAAACGAGAGTGACATTTTACTCAATACTCAACACTTTATTTGCATTCCACTATGTGTACTTATGTGGTAAATTTAATAAAGAAATTGTGGTCATTATGGACCCTGTCGGGCACAGCAAAAAAAAAATATATTTAGGAGAGAGGAAGCTTTAGATAGCCAAACTTTTATCTATATCTATCTATATAATGAAAAACTCGAGAACGGCTGGACCAATTTCGCTAATTCTTTTTTTGTTGTGTTTTTTATTATCAGGAGAAAGTTTTTTATGAAAGAAAATTATGAAAAAACATTAATATCCGGGCGAAGCCGGGGCGGTCCACTAGTTTAAAATAAATCTAATAATACCATATTAGGGACTCTTAACACCATATATTTTATCACTTAAATATTCAATTATAATATAATAGCACTTTTCAATTAAATATTGTTTTATTTTTTTTATAAATATGTTTATTTTGTCTTCTGTTTTTATTAATTCAGGTAGTGTGTTAAATATGTTTATGGACATAACATACGGACATTTTAAAGCAGCTACCATAATTAGCACCCGTTTTTTTATGTTTACGAAAAAAAGTAAAAATATTGGGAACCGACTAATCAAAATTATATTGATGAAACGGAAAACAAAAAGGTTTGAAACCACATTAAAAACATTTCAACCCTGTAAATAACCCTCTAAAGTTTGCTCTGAACCAAAGTAACTCAACCCAGTGTGACTTTTCCATCAGGGGTCCGTAGCACGCCTTTGAACTATAGACGCTTATTAATATTTAATGGTCGAGGGTATTATTATGTCCGTAAAGTTCGTGCCCCTTTAACAAAGGCAATCGAATTAGTTTGGGGACTTCGGGGACATGATGCAGCAGAAACGAGGAAGGTTGATGCAGTGGGGACGAAATTAATTGTAAAAGATTGGATTAAAAAAAACCTTGACCGACCAGGAAATCTAACTCAGGACCTCGTGCTCCTTGGCAGGAGCTGAGGGTTGTAGGATTATTCGAAAAAGTTACCGCGGGCCTGGAATGCAAAGGGCGTATGAAGGTACACGGGTAGGTTTTAGAGATCAAGACACATACACACTCCTTCTCGCTCTGCCTAGAACGGGAGAAGTCATTTGATCATTATCATCCAAAAAAAGGGCCTTATGCTCAACTGTAACACTAACTTAAGCTCCGAAAACGAACTTTAGCAACTAAAACATTTAAGGAAACATAAAGAGCGGCGCTAATAGAGACCTATCGCTTGATCCCAAAGCGAATAACTTAAAATCAATAGGGCGGTGCGGATCGAATTAACTTTTTCCAGGATTGAACTAGTTACAATTAAGAAAACTGATTTTATGAATGATACTTATGAATTTGGTTTAATCTTCTTCAATTTTGCATTTTTCAACATCGCGTATAGGTCATGACAGCATAATTTTTAGTTACATTTTCACAGATGTATTTAAGTCCCAGGGTTGCGGAATTTGTTCGAAAGTCACCGCGGCCCTGGAACGCAAAGGGCTTTAGGAGGAACACGGATGGCTTTTAGTCAGTATGAGTCTGACACGCTCTTCCGCTCCACCCAGAGCGGAAGAAGTCATTTGATGATTTCCCATCCTTAAAAAAAATAACCGTATTTAAGTCAGTAAGAGTCTGACACGACCTTCTGGTTTACCCAGAGTGGAAGAAGTCATTTGATGATTTCCCATCCTTAAAAAAAAATAAGTCCTGAAATTTTACAAAAGAAACGCACTGATGGTATGAAATACACTGCAATACTTTGTTAAAATATAATGTAATAAGAGCCAGTTTTCAAGTGTGTTGTAATGAAAATTACAAAAGGAGACACTCAAAATCATAAAATACCTCGTGGTCTTAAGAATGGTAAAATATATGTTACGAAAACATTAAAAGACGTTATTCGTCATCATTATCTTGAACATCCGGGAAGCTCAGAATGTTATTATCCTTAATACTCTCAGAATTCATACCTACAGACCACCATAATTAACGTTTTAAGAGGTAATCATTATTTTCATGCGTTACCTTAGCAATCGGGAAGGTAAATTACTGTACGGTAAGCAGTGAGTTCAATACTCGTATGGTAATTATGTAAAATAACAAGGGACATTTGGGTGGGTATAATGTGCAGCACAGTCTGCTAAAGAATAATACAGGCACCACCTTAATTATATTTCGCACAAAACGCTTTGGGAATATTTCCATTGTGCGTACTGCTCAGGAGTAGGATCCCTGCCGGAGCCTGTGTCTATTGGTGGCTACAACCTGGGGACTTTAAGTCAAGATTGAAAAGGTTACTTTTAGGCAAGGTTCTCCAGGTTCGACCACATCGTCGCTTTCCTATCAATAACAAAAAAATACTGAGCATCTTTGATTATTATTTTTTTCCTGAAATTTTTGCAGGATGCATTTTCAAGTAAAGCCTCAAAATGAAAAACTAGACACTTTATTTATTTTTTAAATGTACTACCATATGATAAAATTTAAATAAATGATTATTATTATTATTATTTTCAAAATATTTCGTAATGGCGCCTTTGGCAGGTGTACTCCACTGGGGTTCCAGTCTATGTTTGGACGCAATTGAACCCCAATAATTAGTTGTTTACCAAAATAGATTTGTAACCACATGGAAGTTGACATATTGCGGGTGTATAAAAATATGATTGCGCATTAGGATTCTTAATAGGTATTTTGTAACAGACTATAAATAATTACATAGTCTATTTTTAGCCAAAAGCCACAACCACACAACACACCAATTGTTTTCCTGAATAATAAATACAAGTCTGAAACTAATTTATTCCCCTCGGTACCTATAGAGTAATGTGTAGTTTTGTTTGTTTGTCATATCTGTTAAACCAATATTGATATACAGAGTTTGAGAGGATCAGGTTCCTTATTGAACCAGCAAAGCAAAAATCACAAACATGAATCGATTTCCTGAATAGTATGCAAGTGTGAAACTTATTTATTTCCGCCGGTATAGAGTTAAGTGTATTTTTTATTAATCGTTAAAATAATAATATACAGAAATTGAGGGGATCAATAATAGTTGGTCGCAGTGTTGAACCTAAGACATACTTCGTAAATTATTTGTTTTTTTTTAATGTATTTATTTAAACTTAATGTACAATAGTGGACTAAGGTAATGCATCAAGGCATTCTCATCGTCATGTATTGACTTAATACTCTCATAAAAATGTTTTTATAATGAGTGTATTGCAACATGTTTTATTCTATCCTGAGCAACCGGCAGCAAGTTTAATTCAAGTTCTTTTATAACATCGCGGGCAGTAAAAATAAACTGCTACGACTTAAATACTCTTGTCGCGATACTTTAGTTTCGGAAGACGGTGTCAAAAACGAAGAAACAAAACCAAAAACACGGACTTTAAATTTGGACGGAAATTAAAGTTATTTTATACTTTCTAGTGTTTTTATTTGGAAGTCGGTTGTATTTTTTCATAAAAAAGTTTTTCGTAATAACAAAGCATAGCATCCTTCGCAAAAACATTAATTCCATTGAAATCCTCACAAACTATTTTTATAATAATGTGGGTGGAGTAAACTTGTGTTTACGATCATTTTGCGTGGGTAGTCATCGTCGAGTCTCTAAACATACTTGTAGGCGATAATATCCATTTACATTGATGAGATACAACGAATTAGTTAGAGTAGCCTTAGGCACGTCTTCTTTGACCTCATAAAGAAATAAAAGTAGAGAAAATATACACCTACAGTGTGTTTTCCTTACGTGTCTCATTTCATAAACAAACAATGTAGGAACGAAAAAAAAAAAATTTTTCACGGATAGAAATGACGAATTAATTTGATTTAATTCAAAAGCGCTCAATCGGGCATTCAAAGTCAAAGTCAAAAGTCATTTATTCAAATTAGGCTGAGTGCCAGCAATTTTTGAACGACAAAGTTCTACATAAAGACAGTCCCCCAAAACGCCTGCCCGTCACCACTTCCTATTGTTTTAGCTGGGAAGAAGAAGTGGCGCAAAAAACTCCCAAGCAACTCATCTGTCTGTTGAGTTAAAAAACTAGCATTTGTACAAAGGTATTCAAAGTATT
The DNA here is from genome assembly GCA_002192655.3 of Mamestra configurata. Lineage (NCBI taxonomy): Eukaryota > Metazoa > Arthropoda > Insecta > Lepidoptera > Noctuidae > Mamestra > Mamestra configurata. The sequence continues at coordinate 930,431 of NDFZ01005454.1, forward strand.
CTTACAAAGAAAACAATACAACAAAGGTAACACGTAAAAACCTACAACTAAATAATTCGCTACTTGTAAGCTAGCACCCTCCATAATGCCAACATAATCAGACAAAATCAAGCATAAAAACAATATTAAATCAAACTAAATAAGCCTCCAGACATAAAGGGCGTGGCCGCTTACACGTGCAGAGGGTAGATTTTCTCCGCTTTTAGATGTGATATGAAAATAAAATGTTTGCATATATTTTTCATTAGGCATCCTGATTACTAAATAATATTCATATACATTATTATACATACTTATATTCCATTTACTTGGGGTTGGCCTTCCATTTGAGCGGTGGTCTCCTTCTGCGAAACTGTTATCGCGCAGAACGAGGCTGCGAAATGGGAGAGGGAAATCTCGACCCCTCTCCCGGCCCGCAGCAGGCGCATCGGGCGTTGGAGGAGGGCATACGTTGCCCTCTTCCGGCCCCCCTAACTGAGTCCAGGAGCGGCGGACTTGGGGAAGTCCGTCGCCCCCATTCATTCATCCGGACTCGAGGTGGCAGCGCGTGGTGTTTCCGTGCACCCCTCTTTGGCGTCGCGGGGGGAGTTAAACACCTCACTTCCCCCGCTGACCCGCATTAAAGAAGTGGCATACGTTCCCGCGATCCCCGGCGTAGGTGGGAGATGCAACACCGGGCTGGTTTTAGTCAGTAAGAGTCTGCCAGACCCCTCCGTCCGCCCCAGGGTTGGCCTTCCATTTGAGAAGTTGAGTTGAGTTATACCTACCTCCAAAAAACAAATGCACGTGATATCACCCTATAGCAAAAGTCATGATTTTATTTTATTCAACAAAAGTTTCTTTACCCCTAGAAACTCCAAGACAAAAATACCTAGCTAAACAATAACAACTGCATTTTATTAGCCGTATTCACTTTTATATTTATTTGTGTGCAAACATTTTGGTAACAATTTGTGCCTTGGCGTAGAAGCCATGAAGCAGTCTTGTCACGAAGTAGACATAACGCCTCCTCAGTTAGTTTATACCACTTTCATTTGGCACCAGTCATCAACCTTAGTGTTTTATGAATTCTCCTTTTAGTACTGGTTAGACCTTTGTTGTGAGTGAGTGAAATTATTATGGATTTTAGGGTTAAACCCACACTCAACTGTGGACTCCCTTTTTAAGCTAAGAACCTCTCTCTCGTTGGGTTGATGCAAAATACAAATATAAAATAATCAGAAATATAATCTTTCATTACCTTTGAACGGAAACAGAAACGCAATTTCTAAAATGGTTTAGCGATTTATTAAAACTCAGGCATTAACCTTTAGGTCAAACCAGAAAAGTATTGGAGTGAAGTGATGACCGAAATCTCGGCGCGTTCTGCAGCCATGGATATCCCAATCATGATGATTATACTGTAATAATTTTGAATATTTCTTGTTCAGTGTTACGGGAGTTAAGTTCACTCTAGCTCCCGTCATACCATTCGAACCTATAACCTATCCGTGTCGGATGCTCTAAGCTCTCTGTATGTCCCGCTACATTTTTTTTTTAATGAATTATTATTTTTATTATCATAAATACTATTGCTTTTTTTCTTTTGCACCATTTATTGCGAAAACCTTATAATGACAACTTCATATTATATTTTATGGCTTAGTTACCACGGAGGATCACTGACTCCTAAGTCAGAAGGAGTCACAAATGTGTGAAGTCCTAAGGCACATACACCTAGTTCTGGGTGAAAATAAAATCTCTAAATTATTTTTTTACTTTGCTAGGCAAGACATTGAACGATATCGAAAAAAGTCATTTAACTAGCTTTATAAACGGCGCCGTTCAATGAAGAGGCTAGGCAGCCAATTAAACGGCTGATTAAGCAAGTCGGGTGCGACACATACTCAAAGTCGGGTTGGTAAACTATTTACATATAACTCAAGAAGGGCTGAACCGATTTTGAAGGTGTCGATTGTTTTTTTAACTGTTGAATTTATCTCTGCCCCGATTAGTATATGAACTATTAAAACAACGGAAGTATTCATGAAAAAAAATGTTGAAGAAAATTCATTTCTTAATATAATAATTTGTATGCAACAGATGCCTGATGCATGACAGAAACAAAACAGGGCAGAAATGAATTCTGAGTCACTACAAAGTTTGCCGAGACAGCTGTTATGTTATGTAATAAAATAAATACGTCTAATGTGTACAAGGTAAAACTAGTATGTAATAGATTTTTTTATGAATACGGTCAATCATTGATAATGCATTCCATGTTTGCGTTTATTGCAATTAGTAATGGAACAAGATTGCAAATGTCAATGTGTCAAACGGGAAAACAACAAGCCAATGTGGTGTTGGTGTTTTGGAATGTAGTGTATTACAAAATGCAAGTTGTAAGATTAAGGGAGGTACCTGTTTCTGATTAAGCGAGAGGACACGCCCGGGTGTCAGCACTGTGAGGATCGCCCGGAGGACACGGTGGAGCATACGGTGGAGGTCTGCCCTGCTTGGGCGGAGCACCGCCGTGTCCTCGTCGAGGCGATCCGCGGCGGCAACCTCTCGCGTCCGGCCCTGGTTGAATCCATGGTCCGGAGCGAGGAGGCTTGGGAAGAGGTCACCTCCTTCTGCGAAGCAGTAATGCTAGCGAAGGAGGAGGCGGGTCGCGCGAGGGAAAGGCAAGGCCTTCGTCCCAACCGCCGCTACAGGAGAAGACGCCCCGGGCGTCGGGAGTCGCAGGGCGATCCCCGGCCACCGTAGGCGCGGGCCTGCGGACGGCGAGCGTTGGGTGGCTCGCTGTCCGATCACCACCAGGCCCGGGTCGATGGCGCGTTGTGTTTCACGCGCGCCTCAAACAGATGTCAGCATAGAGGACGGGGCCCGCTAGGGCCAGAGCCTGCCAGGGTTGCGGAATTTGTTCGAAAGAGTCACCGCGGCCCTGGAAGCGGCAAAGGGCTTTAGAAGGAACACGGATGGGTTTTAGTCAGTAAGAGTCTGATACGCCCTTCCGCTCCACCCAGAGCGGAGGAAGTCATGTGATGATTACCCATCCTTAAAAAAAAAAAAAAAGGTTGTAAGATTAAAGAGGGTGTAGATCGTTACAGGAGCACAGGAAATAAAAGAAATCACTGTAGGCTAGACCAGCGTTTCCCATTTGGTGGCCGGTACCGGACCATCAGCATTCCCGCCTTGTTTTAAAAATAAGACTTATTAATAGGTGACAACGAAAGATTAGTAAAACATTTTAAATCAAGCATGTACATTGTACATATGTGCGAGGCCAGTTCAAGCTTTTGTTATTTTTTTTATGACTGTTAGTTTTAATTTATTTTACTTTCTGTTTGTTTTGTGCGAGTCCCAAATGAATATTTTTCTTTCTTTATTTATTATTTAACTTGATGTAACCAGCGGGGAAGGGGGGGGGTTTAAAAGTATTGAGTGAGTCACGTAGGGACAGAGTGTAAATTACCGGGCCATGTCAAAACAATGTTTGGGAAGCACTGGGCTAGACAGACGCGTCCCCCAAGTAACACCACATCGACCGGTCCTGTGCGTCTTGCATCTGGAGGTAGGTGATTCCCACTGCTATTTCCATGTCTTCGGTCCACCTTGTGGGAGGCCTTCCAACGCTTCATCTACAACTACTACTCAAAAACCAAAGCGGCTAAATGGATCTGGATAAATTTGACACAGATAAATTATTATTGTAGTCTAAAATAGTACAAAGGCTATCCCGGGAGTATGTTCCCTTGGGATGATTTCCGATTCACTCGGGTGAAGCCACTGGCAGGAGCTATAGTACTACATAAAATAAAATGGCAATTATGTAATGATTAAAAAAGTAGCTTAAAAGCCACGTACCTGACCCTAAAGTCTAATTCAAACATAATTGTATAACTTAATCTGCGAGACACCCATTACAAATTCGTTCTCTAATTACAAGAACGCTGGTATCTTAATTGCCGCAGTATTAGTTAATAGTTCTCAGACTAACATTTAGACAATTATACAAAATCGTACTAGAATCCATTAGCAAGAGTATTCTTAATTATACTGAAATTGATCCTCATACATTCAGCGGGGAAAGATAATTTAGGAATTCGTTTGCCATTTGAATTTCAGGAAATGACGTAAAACTGGCCAGTATTATGAAAATGGAAAAGAAAAAATAAATTGTTTAGGTAAAAATGGGACTCATCACAAAATTACTGTTCATTTATGAATGAGGTCTTATGACATTTGGTTTTATGATTGTTCAAACAAATGACCGTCGTAATGTTTTGCTTTCTTCTTGTACTATTTCAACATTATTTTACTAAGGCCCAATTTTACAATTGCCAGTAAACTTTTATTGGTAAATTAATATAGCGATTTGACATATTTTCTAGAGAAATGCTATCAAACTGTCATTTATATTCCTTGGAATGAAGTTATCTTACAATTGAAAGTCAGCGCTAAGAGTATTAAATTAACGGTAGTCCATAAGTAATATCAAAGTTAATCTTAGTAGGTGATTTTTCCCAAATATAATTCGGCAACTTGATAGTTTTCTTCACTAAAAAAAGAAGCAACAATATCGAACAGTATTTTTTCGCCACAATATGTAATCCGCCTAACACGAAATATGTTGGCCATTTACCCGACAACTAATGTCGTAAAATGAAAGAAACCATTTCCGTGAGCTATTCAATGGACCCCTTTAATGGTTTCTACCTTAAAGTACGGATTAGACAAGCTTCTTTATAAGTAGGGCTTTCAGACAACAACTGTCAAAAATATTAGGTATAATTCAGCGTACTTTACTGTCGCGTTGGTCTAGCAGTAGCAAACACAATTACTGAAAGACCTTTATTCTATTCCCAGGTTGAACAGATTTTTTCCATTTTTAAATTTCCCGACGCTGCCACTAGCTTAAAAGTTAGTGGTGTGATGCTTCTGTGCCTCGGAAAGCACGTTAAGCTGTTGGAATTTGAGAGTGAGCGAAGAGAAAGTGCACTTTGTATGTCTGCGCTCACATGTCAGTGGCTACTTGCCCTGCTGGAGTTGGTCGCCATATCCGAAATTTCGCCCGGATGATACTTAATCAGCACAATGGCGGTAAACAAATATTAGGTAAATTGTCCACAGCAAAATACTGCAATATTATCTTCGCTGATTGACAATTTGAATTTTCATAAATAGAAGATGAATAACTCCGTTATTAAGAAGCGTACTTCTTGCCTACCAATCATTTCAAATGTTCTACACCTTGTCTTATTCATACCGCCGATCCTCTAATGGTCTATACACATGTAACTAGCAGTTAATGTACGACAACGTACTGTTTCATAGGTTCAGTTATGTGTTCCTTGGCTTGTTGGTTGGCAGTATAGTCCACACATGATGTGACGTGATATTTATGACGAATAAACATGCTTGTACGGACATTGGGACGGGGATTTGCGGATTTTATTTAGTTGGTTATACAGCCAGTCTATTCTGTTAAATGTCACTGTGAATAATTAGGGCTAGTGAGCGTAAACTGGACGTTATTTCACCCCTTTTTTACTTTAATAAGGGACGATAATCATGAAATGATTCCTTCCGCTCTGGGTGAAGTGGAAGGGAGTGTCGGACACTTACTGACTAAAACTCATCCGTGTTCCTCCTAATGCCCTTTGCGTTCCAGAGCCGCGGTGACTCGTTTGAACAAATTCCACAACTCTGACGTCATTCCACCTGCCGATCTATTCTGTCACCACCTCAAGTGAACATGTAGTGAGCTGTCAATCTATAGAAGCAAGATAGAATGACAGTTCACTTCATGCTCACTCCGCCTAAGCAAATACGGTGAGAGGTTTACATAATCAAACTGCTGAAGCTGTGGATTGACAGTTTACTTCAAGCTCACTGCGCATAACTTCCAAGGTGGAAAGTTTACTAATCGCATTACTGCATCGTCAGTGTAGTGGCTGTCAGCGCTACTTCGTAGGGTGAGGTCTTACGTTCAGTTTCCGGATTGGTCAAAGTGATATCAGGATCTCCATACAGGAATTTCTATAGCCGGAGTTTGCATTTGTGTCTCGATGATGGCGTTGAGCTCGCAACAATCATCTGCCTGGCCTTATCCCAAATATATTGGGGTCGGCTTCCCATCAAACCAGATTCAGCTGAAAACTAGAATTTAACGTGAAGCAGCTGCCTACCAGACCTCTACAACTCATTAACACGGTACTTCTTGGAAATACTGGAGTCAGATTTACTGGCTTCTGACAATCCGTAACGACTGCCAAAGACCTACAAATGACAGCTGGGATCAACGGCTTAACGTGCTTTCCGAGGCTCTAAAGAGTCTCGGTATGTTAAGATGGTCACCCATCTACAGACCGACCTCGGCAAGCGGTGCTTAACCTTGAATATTGACCAGAGCAAAAGTCAAAAGTCAAAAGTCAAAACGTTTATTTCAATTAGGCCATTAAACGGCACTTTTGAACGTCAGCATTTACAGTTCAGTAAAATAATAATATTACATTAATAAAGTGACTCTACTGTCCATTCGGAAAGGTAGATTCTTATGGAGAAGAACGGACAAGAAACTCCAGTAACTATGGAGTTTTCTTTTCAAATAATGATTTACAAAATTTGGTATACAAAAATTAATTTAATATTATGTGAGGACGATACACCCAGAGTATGCTACTTATAAGAACAAAGTATTACCAGCAGAGGTTAACTTATTCATTTTCTAAAAAAAATTAGGTAAATGGTACTCACATATTTACAGATAATCTTAATAACCATTAATTAAACAGAAAATAAAAACACAAAAAAGAAACAGTATACCTATCTATAAAGTTAATTCATATATCAACCAGTTTGATTTTGACTACACCCTTGATAATAAATACAAATTCAAAATAACTGGTTTAATGAGCGTGTAATATAGGTAGAAACTTCTCGGCCTAACCCATAAAGGATTACAGGCGTGATGTTATGTAATGTTAATTTGTTTGAACAGCTATTTAGGGTTTGACAGTATCTTAGTGCGAGTGTTTAAACGTATGTACTCGATTGCGTTCATCTAAAAGGTCACATTGTCAATTCAAAGTATAGAAAGGGTAACCGGGATAAAACTAAACATTTTAAAAGTACACTTTGAACAAGCCTTTGTAGATAATAGTTTGGCAATAGGTCGCAAATTATATTGTGAAAAGCTTTTAACAATGAACTGGAAATACTGGGACAGTGGGGTACACTTAGTTGGAAAATTAATTAAATAAAAAACATTAAAGGATTGAAACTAGTTACATTAAGACTCCTGCAGACAGACGCGACGCTACAACGAGACGATGCCCTTTAAGGTAGGAATTTCAATTCAAACGCATTTTCCCATTGTCACGTTGCGCTTGTCTATGGGAGACTTCACCTGGGGCCTATTTAATAAAACTCACTGGTGATAAGTGACAAGCGATATTCTGATAGTTTTACAATTTTGTACGTTTATTTCATACATTCTCTGCTTAATGATTTAAGAACACCTGTCGCGAAATTGTGACAATTATGTCAGTTTTAACTTCTATAACCAGTGTGTTTTGACCACCATGGCTTATGGTGCTGAGATATGGACGCTTACACAGGAGGCTGTGTACAGACTGAGAGTTGCACAGAGAGCCATGGAGTGTTCCATGCTTGGCATACGTCTATTAGATCGAGTTCCAAACGTCGAGATCCGAAGACGTACGAAGGTTTTCGACATCGGAAAACGAATTGCGGAACTAAAATGGGGCTGGGCAGGACACCTGGCAAGGCGCGGTGATGGTAGGTGGAGTAAGGCAGTGACCGAGTGGCGCCCGAGGACTGGAAGAAGAAGTGTTGTTCGGCCGGCGGCGAGATGGGCGGACGACATTGTTGCCATCGTGGGTAGAACCTGGATGAGGTTTGGCACAGGAACGTGGGGATTGGCACAAGAGAAGAGAGGCCTATGCTCAGCAGTGGGTGAAGTCGGGCTGTGGATGATGATGATGATGTCAGATTTTGACAAATTTGTCGCATTGTAAGTTATATTAAATAGGGCCCTGGTTGACGAAAATAACACATTGATAACGGTTGTCTCTAGAAAATGCTCATGACTCGGAATTTATGTTCAACTACCCTCACGATTGCTACCACGATAACTCCTGATACCAATCCAAATGTTTCCGCTAAAGTTATATGAACTAACAATATTTGGAAATCTTGCCTCGTTCACGAAAAGGGTTCGTCAGCGGAATCTAGTAGAGTAAATAAAACATACGATATTATTTGTATGGTACGGGACATGAATATCAATAAAATGGAGGCAGAAATCGAAAGGGGAATCCTAGTGAAGGAAATAGAAAGGATCGTGTTATGGTTTTTTTTTGTATTTGATTGTGAAAACAATTTTGTAAGGATTTTATATATGTTGTAGCGAAAGTAATAAATTTGGATATTATATATATTATACATCCAGTCATTATATTTAATAAATCTACTCAATTTGAAGAAAGTCATAAATGACACAGAATTAATTAAATTAGCTATTTGTATAATATCTTGTAAGACTTGGATAAAGTAATAAATAACCAATGTTACTATTGTTACTAGGAGAACTGGATGCACGAGTAAGCGTAGCGAGCTCGGGACTTGGAGCACTCTGACTCGGACAGGTTAGGTTAGAGGGCAGGATGGCGGGTTCTAGTGCGCTCCCTTCGCTCGCTTACTAGACTTCGCCATCCTCTTCGTGGTTATTTATTTTTAGACCACGCCAACTGCGCCTTTTTAGGCAATATAATAAAAATCTTCTTTTTTGGGTTGCGTACCCGAAGGGTAACCAACCGGACCTTATTACTAGACCAAGCCTCCGCTGTCCGTCCATCCGTCCGTCCGTCTGTCTGTCAATTGAAATTTTCACACTTTGTATTTCTATTGCCACTATAAAAACAAATAATAAAAATTAAAAATTAAAGAGGGCTCCCGTGTAAGAAACGGGTTTTTTTCGGTTTATTGTCCGACTCGCACTTGTCCGATTTGTTCTATACAAATTAAAATAAGTGTACGTTAAAAACCTCAGGTGCTAGGCAAGCCACCTATCTGTGCGCTTCTGTCCTAAGAGAATATATATAATAATGGCACCACAACTAACTCGAAGTAGTAATACGTAATGTAATTTCGAGATCCTTTTATTTATCATCATATCAGCTGAAAGACGTCCACTGCTGGACATAGGCCTTCCCCAAGTGTCGCCATAACAACCGGTTCTGTGCGTCTTGCATCCATCGGCTACCCGCGACCCTCACCAGGTTATCAGTCCACCTTGTGGGAGGCCTTCCAATGCGGCACGTGGTCGCAACTCCAGAACTTTTCGGTCCCATGGACCATCCGTTCTGCGAGCAATGTGCCCTGTCCAGTGTCCATTGGCACTTCATTTTGACGATCCTTCGGGCAATGTCGGTAACCTTGGTTCTCTTGCGAATATCATCATTAATGATTCGATCACGAAAGGAAACTCCAAGCCGTTTCCATTGCTCTTTTGATGATTTTGAGCCCTCTGATGAGGCCCATAGTAAGCGACCACGTTTCCATTCCATAAGTCATCACTGGCAACACGCACTCGTCATAGACGACACGTCGGTATGTGAGACGAGAATATACCACGCAACTTCCCGAACGACGCCCAGCCTTTTGTTTATACAGAACCCTAAAAGGACTAACGAAATATTCATGGATGCCCGTTTACCCTTTTACCCTTGCGACGTTACAAGGGTAAGCTTAAAAAATAGTTAGAAGCCTCTTATAGAGGTGAAACTTTCTTACAGGAAAAGAGCTTTTGTCTATTTTAAATAGAAAACCTATTTTTGCCTTTGAAGTAGTTTTTATTTTTGTTTTGGGTAAGATCACCGATGAGTTGGAACCTACTGAAATAGACCATAATTCTTATATTTGCTTATGGGAAGAATTAAGAAAACGTTTGATTTAAATATTGAGTGACTTAATAATATATATATCCTAATATATCCTGGGACAACTCACACACGGTCATCCGATCCCAAACTAGGCAGAGCCTGTACTATGGCAACCAGACAACTGATAAACATACTTATATATTTCTAAATACATACATATTATACACAAATTACACCCAGACACAGAACAAATGATCATGCTCATCACACAAAGATTTGTCCTGGGTGGGAATCGAACCCACGACCTCCGGTTAAGCAGTCAGGGTCACTAACCACTCGACCAACAGGCCAGTCAAATAATAATGTACGCCTGTAAACTAAGCGCCTGAAAGCGTAGTAAAATTATAAAACATTTTGCTGGTAACAGTTAGTTTTACACCATTCAAAGTAAAAAAAAAAAATCCTCCTCATGATTTGGAGTCATCTTTCTTCAAATAATATTCACATAAAACAAAGTCACAGTCTGCCTTTGTCTGTTTTTCCACTTCCTTCTTCTAAGCCATAAAAGGATTTTGATACGGATGTCGCCAATAGAAAACGATAAACGAGGAAGGTTTATATATACAGCGTGTTTCTTTTGAAATCCCATAACTCCAGAGTATTAATAAGAATAGAATATAATAAAACACTCTTAATTATGTACACCATGTTACAGAAAAGATAGATGAAGAAAAACATTACATAGGGTTAGACAATGGCTGCCAGGGTTGCGGAATTGTTCGAAAGAGTCACCGCGGTCCTGGAACGCAAAGGGCTTTAGAAGGAACACGGATGGGTTTTAGTCAGTAAGAGTCCGACACGCCTTTCTGCTCCACTCAGAGCGGAAGAAGTCATTTGATGATTTCCCATCCTTAAAAAAAAAAGAGAAAAAAGGGTTACACAATGGGCGGCCTTATCGCTAAAAACCACCCCACCTAAGACACCACCTAAGAGAATCGAATAGTATATTAAATATTTTACAATACAACTTTGTTCCTTTTTCATTTCTCCTACAAAATAATTCGACAAAACTGCGACTGTTCATGTAATGCGACTTTACCTGAAAAACGACAACGTCGTATTTCTACCTTAATTATTGGATACATACTTTACGTACTGGCTTTAACATTATTTATATTCATAGAAAGCAACCTTAAAGTTATGGGATTTCAAAATGAACACGTTGTATAATTTGTGTATATGCGGCACAGAGAGTAAAGTCCCGCACACCTCCACTGAAGTGGGAGGATCCTCCTGCCAGATGGTTGTTGATGGCAACTGCCCACCAGACACAACAACCGTATAGTATAGTTGATATTCGGACTGTTGTATATGTTCAAATCACATGAAGAACTTTGCTTACGCGATGCAAATTTCGATGTTAGTTAGTCGTAGATGGCGCTGCGGTTCTTTTTGTTGCCGTACAAATTGCGCTTCTTAGTTTTTCATGTGGCGGCATTGATACCGCTACACACCTGTGCCCGTGTCCAGATAGAAAAACCTAAACACTTAATCAAAATTTCCACTTCTCAGGCGCTAGTCAAAGTGACATTCTATCAGCGCATGCGATTGTCGAAATGCTAAAATATAAGGGATTGATGACTCAATATTTCGACAGCGTTCGTCAATGCTTTTGATGTTTTGACAATCATCTTCGCTACGCTACCGATGACGGAATGTTACTTTCTTTTCAAGAGCCTCTTAAAACTAAAGTACTCTCAACAAAGTCACCCAAACCCACTGCACTGTACATCGAATTGAAACATAAGCATATTACTGGCACGCCTGTAATGTTCCAACTACTGGAACATAGGTTTTCTTTCTGTCCAGGGTAGGTTTGTGGATGACACATCGAATTTTTCATTCAAGGTCATACCAGGTTCCTCACGATGTTTTCATGCACCGTTTTGAGAGCAGTGCCTAACTATAGTGGACAGTGGTTCCAGTATTACGGACAGCCCAATTTATAAAAAAAACATTCAGACGAATTGAGAATCTCCTTTTTTAAAGTCGGTTATATACATGACTTACCACACGTCCGATGCAGTTTCATTGCGGTCGTTGTCTGATTAATTAAGCCTTTAATTAAACTTCTGCTTTTAATATTGTGACTTTTAGCAGTTTAACTATTATTAAATTACAGTTTTCTGAAATGAAACACTTCTGTTCTGTAAACAGTTTTTTTTTTTAATATTTTTAACTTAATTACTAACAGCTAACTCCGTTTGATACAAATTAGATTTACAATGAAGTATATGCTAGCTATAAATCTCGCCTGTATCCCTAAAGGTTTTAGGCATAGTTAGGCAGAGGTAATATTACCATAAAGGTCTATAAATTTAAGTTCCATTTGATAGAAGAATATACTTTATTTTACAACAAAAATAGTAACACAATTCTTTTACACAAATGTCATTCTATGGTACAATGTTTAATCGCTACAGCGATATCTACCAGACAACCTTTGGATGGAGTGAAATAACTTTAAATAAAATAGGGTTAGTCTACGGTGTACTGCTAGTAAATAAATTAAACTTACATTTAATGAAATATAAATAAATATACAAATTTATAAAACAGCCTTAGTATTTATAAACCAGGCTACGAATACAGGAACCTGACTGGTATTTAGAAATTGCAAGTGAATAACTCAATGTATGTCCAAATAATTATTCTATCTACTCTCACATCTTCGACCTTAAAGTTACAATTATTATTATGAAAATAAAGTTATGGCTAAATATTTAAAATTACACTCTTATAATTTAATAACCATTGCTATGCGACAGTATCATAGACTGTGTACTGGTACTGATGTCCTATTACTTTACTCTATCTGATTAAATAATTATTAATGAGTATTATTGTCACTAGTTGTTTCGTAAATCACAGCAAAATTTAATACAGCCTTACTCATCGAAGGCACTGTCCTTTGGCCAACTTAAGAATAATCTACACTAATATTATAAAGAGGAAAAGCTTGTATTTAGTGTGTGTATGTTTGTAATGAATAAAATCAAAAACTACTGAGCCGATTTCAAAAATTCTTTGACCATTGGAAAGCTACATTATCAGCGAATAACATAGGCTAGGCTAGGTTATATTTTATCCCCGTAGTCCTACGGGAACGGGAACTACTTGGGTGAAACCGCGTGACGTCCGCAAGTTATAAAATAAAAATCGATGACATTTTTTTTGGAAGAGGGCAAATTCTACAAATTTTCCAAAATATAGGGGAACTAGAAATGTTTCTGATAGATTGTGACTGACATGCAAATGTGAACGATGCTTAAAAATTGTGGGATTGGGTCTCAAATGTATATTTGAATTAATTTTCAAGAACTTGCCAAACCTTTTCTAATATAAAAAAATAAACCTTGATCGCAAAGTACACTGTAATGCCCTAACATTCAAATAAAGTCGTGTCACCAACGTAACGATAATACTTTTATCCCGTCAACCCCAATTCAGTAGTGTTACTCTTGAGATCAAGAAAATAGACTCACACTTCGTTGTATTATATGGGCCGCTTACTTTCTATAAAGAAAGGCTCGGTGAAATAGAAATATTGACATTTCTGAAACAGGACTATCGTTTCAGGAATGTGCTCGAAAACTTTGTTATACAGGATTTTAGAGTCGTTTTTTTTGTCTTTTAAACTGGCAACCGATATATTTTATAACCTAAGACCTATTTCCTAAAGCTTTTTTGGCAAAAACATAATTGTGCTTATTTAACAGGGTGTTGCAAATTTCACTAAATGTTTTGCATGATTGTAAAAAGTGCAATATAGATTCATTTTAAAACATTTTCTTACGTGTAATCGTCCTGTGCGTTCACATTGTGTTGGCCATTTATGCATTTATGAAACTAAATATAGTAAATGTACTAAAAAGATCCGTAATCATTTTCAGTCAGCTTTTAGCTCTTGTATGAACCAATAATTGGTTTTGAACCGATCTTCTGGACTTAAACAAATAAGTTTACCATTAATTTTAAATGGTAATTGAACAGCGTAATACATCCGGGAGCCATCATCAAACACTGCCGTCACTACACCATCTTGTTCTAATAAACCATAAGTTTCTGCTTGTGCTCTGTCCATTTACGAAATTTGTTTTTTTGTGTGTTTTTATTGAATACACCAATATAGGCAGGAGGCCGCTGTTGTGTATCAACATGATAGAAATTTTAATTTTGGTATCAATTGGCTCATGTGTTCTTTACATTTTCTATCAACTGCCTTCATGTAATCCTCGCTCATGCCAATTGCTCTGGTATGCCTCAATCCTTTTATTTCATACTTATTTTTTCTGTTTTTATCATGCCCGGATACAATCCAATCATGCTCTTTGAATTCATATGGTTTTTTTATGGCAAAAATAGTACGCAAATCGGTAATTATTGTGTCGAAATTTGCAATTGTTCGGTGGCTACGATTGTTAATATAATGCAGCATATTGGCGTTTAAACGTCGTAGGATTAAAAATGTATCTCTACCAACAATTTTTTCAGCGCCTTCCTCAAAATTCTCATGTGGATCATCGTTACGTCTTGCGGGAATTGGTCCGTAGAAAATGTTCCCTGGCATCCAGGTATAAGCAGCTTGCATTCTGTAGTCTACTTCAAATGATGGGCTTGTTTTGCCTCCGACCGTAATAGTGAATTCTTTCACTTGACCCGGTATAAAAGCGCCAGCATGTTGATTATTCTTGAACTTGTTCCATATTGCTTTGACGCGTTTCACCATGTGCGCACCCAGTGGGCTTCTGGGATCTTCCGTTACCACCAAGTTGTAAATTTTTTGTAAAGTTGAGAACGGTATGATGTGGTGGCGTGATGCTGTTTGAGTCTCACCAAATACTCGTATTTGTCTGCTAGGTACAAGCGTGGTATATCCTGGTCTAGCTGGCAAGGGAAGGCACGTATGATAATCGTTTGGGTTCAAATCAAACACTTTTCCACCTCTCTGATTTTTTCTATCACCGAACACTGATGTCGTTGTTGCCACTAACAGCAGTAGTGAAACAAATAGTAATTTGCCATTTAAATACATTTTGAACACTTGTCATGTGTCTAACTCGATCGAACTAATGAGTGGTTATGACGACGAATAGTGTTTATAACATAAACTGAACACGTCTGTGTCCAACTCGTCGACTCTTCCGTATTTATTTCAATTTGGGATAGCGCTTCCACGATTCGAAGAAAAGGTTGTCGATAAAATGTGCGACATCGATAGATGAGTTATGACATAGACTTATGGATTTACCAACGATCGAATGAAAGCGGTAGTCTAAACCCTAAAGGACCAGAAACCGACAGTGTGGATTATTGGCGTACTCCAAAGCAATCAGTTGTAACTAAAAGACTTGAAACTCGATAGTACTTGAGAAATTCCAACCAAAAACAATAGTATTTTTAAGTTCTTCGGATAGAAAAAGTCGCCACAATTTCTGATTGCAGTTTTTTTTTCAAATATCGAGAAGACAATTGTAAGCCCAGGTTCACTTCACTGTGTTGTGATGTGTGTGGCGTGGGGTAGACCATACGATGGTAATATAATAATATATTATCATTATTTATTTCCTCAAGCAAAACCCAGTTATTCATTTGACACTATAAATATTTGCACATAAATTCCTCGGAAATCCCACGAACTAATAATTTTTCGTGTAAAGTGCATTTCAAAGGAGGAGTGTCGTTTGAAAAGGGGATCTGCATGTTATCTAATTTTTCAACAGAAAAAAATCAATAAGCCATTGTTCTATGGCGATTTTCTTGAGAAAATATACTGTTTTGTTTTAAACACGCTTTTTCAAGTCCAAATTGCTAGTTAGAATGTCTCTTTTTGCGTTCGTTCAAGATGTAAAATAATTAATTTCAGCATAAATAAGAACATCTCATATGCAGATGAAAAAAATAAAAATTTGGAAATATCCCCTTTTGAAAAGATTCTCCTTATTTAGAAAAATCCTGTTAAACCTTAATGATTCGTTTTTACGAATATATGTTGTTAGATATGATTATGCTTAATGGTTGGTATCTGTGTTTGACTATCTACAGCGGCTGGATCCTAAAAATAAGGAAAAATCTACAGACAATAATAGCCCCCTTTTCACAGTCACTTTATCGCGCGTTCTCAGGAGCGTACAGGATTGGTTGCCTGCACTAACAATCGCGGGCGATTATCTTTTTGAAGTTTTTTAAACTAACGTTCTTGGGCGCGCGATTACTCGTGTTTGTTTTGGGAAAACAGTACTAGGAAAGATTTCTGGGAGGCCATGCTGCTAAAAAAATAAATGAAAAAAATGCTGATTAAAAAAAAGTACATCACTTGAGTAAATATTTAACACTGTACCCACAAGGTATTTATTTATAGCATCAATTTAGATATTAGTGAAGCCAGCGCAATAAAGGATGCAGTTAGCAAATAATACCAACTCGTGCATTGTACAATCTGTATTGAATAAACGGCTGCCATTGTGGCACGTAGCATTGATCTTGATATTGACCGGTCAAGCACAATGCTACTCTGCATTCAAAACTAGTAGGACATTGCTTGATGTGTTTATCAAATCTCAGCTAAGTTTTTTTACTACTTTTTTTACTTGAATTACAATTAAAAATGAGTTAATTCAATATTATTTTATGTGGTTGGTGCAACCGCTCTTTTCGATTTTACTGCAAAAATACGGGTTTCCAAAATATTTTTTGTCTTATTTGCGATACCAGTTTTCTTATCGAATAAATCACTCTAATGGACGTCCGTTTTATTTTACAAAAAACAATCAATTTATTTTTTCTTGGTGATTGGAATCGAAACCTTTTTGGTCTCAAATCTGATTAAGATTTGCTTAGAGGATTAGACCTTTTAGGAGTGATGCGTTTAATATTTCCTGTGAGTGGGCCTTACACTGTCCCTCTTTCGCGCATTAAACAGTATTCGTGTGCGAAAGAGCGCGTGTAAAGATGTTGAAAGTGAACGAGACAGACCACACGTTTGCACGTGTACTGCGCTTGTTCAATCGCGCGCGCAAACCTGTATTATTAGGTTGCGTTGTAAAGTACTAAGCTATTGTGTTAAAATATGATACAATCTATACTAATAATAAAGCTGAAGAGTTTGTTTGCTTGAACACGGTAATCTCTGGAACTACCGCTCTGATTTCAAAAATTCTTAATGTATATGAAAGCCACATTCACGAGGAAGGCTTTTAGGCTGTGTGTGTGCAGACGAAATTGCGGGTAAAAGCTATGATATCATAAAGGATGGACGCTACGTTTTTATTTCAAATGTACTTACTGTACGACTGCGATAGACAATGCGGAACGTATGATACAAAAATAGATAGCTATACCTATGGCAAATGACAACAATTGTTTGAATTTGTCTGCAACAATTTGCGCACGCTAGTGCGATATCTACCTCTTTTTTATATAATTTCATTGATATTATAAGAGTGATTGTTTTATTGTAGGATCGTAATAGGTTCTAGCTACTTAATAGATAAGAATTTTGGAAGGGTTTGCACCTTTTAAACCGACTTCCAAAAAGGTGGAGGTTCTCAATTCGACTGTATGTATTTTTTGTATGTTTGTAATGCGATAATTCCGTCAATTATTCAGCTTCCTTCTTCATAAAACAATAAAAAATATCACATTTCTTTCTTTCCTTTTTAAAACCATCGTCGTGCAAAGAAAGTTGTGTGTGCGACTGTGATAGCTTGCGCCAAGATATATCTCCCATCCATTTTTCACTACAACGCTACTAGTAAAACTCCGTTCCTTTAATAAAACTACGAGTACACGAACTGCATGCACTCCAACACGCGCCAGTATCGCGTGGGTATCTTGCGTGATTAACCTTTATACGGACGCTCTTCCCGCTATGATAAAAACAAACACGAGTAATCGCACGCGGAAGAACATCATCTGCCTAGCCTTTTCCCAACTATATTGGGGTCGGCTTCCAGTCAAACCGGATTCAGCTGAATATCAGTGTTATACGTGGAGCGGCTGCCTACCAGACCTCCACAACCCATTAACTGGGTAACACGGTACCCCTTGGCAAGACTGTTGTCAGATTATCTGGCTTCTGACTAACCGTAACGACTGCCAAAGATCTACAAATGACAGCCGGGACCAACGGCTTAACGTGCTTTCCGCGGCACGGAGGAGTCTCGGTATGTTAAGATGGTCACCCATCCACAGACCAACCTCGGCAAGCGTTGCTTAACCTTGGAGATCGACCCTTGCGGCCGTTATTATGTAGCCACGAGAAGAATGTTAGCTTAAAAATTTTCAAAAAGATAATCGCACGCGATTGAAAGTGCAGACATTCCCACACGCAATCCGGTACGCTCCTGAGAACGCGCGATAGAGTGCCTGTGTAAAGGAGGCTATCGCTGGAAATAGCCACCGCATTTTTCTTTTTAAGAGCAACACTCTACACTTAGACGTAATGACTCTGTAACTGTTTCCATAGTACGTTTTTGTGTTGGTTAAGTTTGTTCCTTATTATCCAAGGCAAGAAAGCTATGATCTTCAATTCACCAACCTGAAAAAGTGGAATACGCATGTCATTTTTTATTTGCAAATAAAATATTTATTAGCTTTTTATGAAATATTTTTTTAAAGTAAGTAAGTTTTTATTTGCAAAAAAATGTGATCTTCATCAGGCAGGAAGTTATAAAACTTTCAAGTTGTAAGTTAGAAAGAGACGTGTAACGAAAAATGGTGAATGTTTTCGCTAAAAAATCAGAAACTTTCATATATTTGATAGGAAACTCCAAAATACTGATAACAAAAGAGGCTCATTCTTTACCTACAACTACCTTCTTTGCCTTTTTTTATCGTAGAATGACAAAAGACTTTAAAATTACAGTGCAAAAATACTAGCGACCTCTCAAACAAACGTTGTTTGTTTACTACTAAGAAAACAATTTTTTCATACAACGAGAAAGAGAAATTCTAAATCAAGACACTAGTGCACTTACTACAGCGTTACTATCGCCGTGAGGTGTCGAATCAACAGCCTTTGTGCTCGTAAATTAGCTTTAAATATGCCGGTCGCTTTACTTCCGAGTTTTATTATAAAATAGCAGCACTTTTACAGGCAATTTTATTTATGACTGCCATAAAGAGGCACTCATAAATTCTGTCCGTAGATATCTTAACATACTATACCGAGATTCCTTCTTTGAAAAACACGTTAAACTGTTGGGCCCGACTGTCATTTGTTTATCTTCAAAATGCCAAGAAATCTGTTAAATAAATTATGCAATGGGCATAATAAGTGTTATCCGATCGGAACCCGTGAAAATACGGATATAAAACTCAGACTGAATTCGGATATTGCTTTTCGTACTACTTCTGAATTCGTAAAAATACTGATCTAGAGTCTAAAAAACTCGGATCGGGTTTCGCACGGGAAGCATATAACAAGCTGTCAATTGGCATCAATCATCGTCATACTTCATGAAATGTACGCAAGACCATTAAGAATGGCGCATTTACTTCACTTTCCTCATGAATCACTTCGTCCATCGGTATTCATCTGCCTAACCTTTTCCCAACTATATTGGGGTCGGCTCCCAGTCAAACTGAATTCAGAATATCAGTATTTTACGTAGAGCGACTACATACCAGACCTCCACAACCCATCAATTGGGTTACACGGTACTTCTTGGCAAGACTGGAGTCAGGTTTAGTTTGGATCTACAAATGGCAGCCGGGACCAACGGCTTAACGTGCTGTCTGAGGCACGGAGGAAACTCGGTATTTTTAGATGTTAACCCATCCACAGACCGACCTCGGCAAGCGTTGCTTAACCATAAAGAGCGACCCGTGCGTCTGTTATTTCCACTTCGTCTTCGGTAGAACCAAATAAAATCCGTAATTAAGTGTGTAGATTGAAGTGATAAAACCATTTTATATTTTCGGTAACAAAATTATTATTTAGACTTTTGCCGTTATGCCAGTACTGAGTCGATAATTCAGTAAATCAGCTTCAATATTGCATGGAGCATACAAGCATATACCTTAATGAGACGAACCTATCCCTACTTTGACGATACCTACTCACAAATTGTTGCGGTTAGCGCTCAATCAATGTCCCGCCAATTAGTTCTTGGGTGACGCACGCAACCCCACGCTTAGTTGACGTTCAATACGTAGGTAATGATGTCCATGATCTTGTTTTGTTTTATGTTGTACCATAATGTACAAGGGTCGACTGGTACATAATGGTAGTCAATAACAGGATCTATTTGCCTAAATTGACCCATTTTTAATACAAAAAAACAACATAAATTAGAGTATAAGATGTAATGAAGTACAATACTAGAGAGACAAAGAGAATGATTTTTATTTTCTATACAAAACTTAAAATTGTCGTCTCAACTGAATATTTAGACCTAGGTATCTTGTGTGTAAATGTGTTTTCGTAAAATTGGTTAATTCATTTACAGACTTGAATTACTGTATTAAATACGAATGAACGCGTTTCAAAGAATCATTATAATCTTCCCTTGTATTTAATTTAAGTTACATGTACATTAGAAATTATGGGCACATACAGGGGAAAATATGTTTCTACATAAAATAAGTTAATCCTCACAAAATTTTAGCGTTGAAAGCTACCACAAATTTCGCATTTTATGAGCATATGTGTTAAAAAATATTTTCTGTCTTTCTACTACTCTTTTTGAAAAGATTATCAACTTTACATTTAGAGCTATCTTGTGTATGCATATCGAGTTTTAGTAAAATCGGTTTCTTCAGTTCCAAGAATACCGACTTGAATGTCGGAATGAAATACGAGTATACGCTAAGATGCGATTCAAAAAGTCATTATAACCTTCTCTTATTTATATTAATGATTATCTATTTACATCAGAAAAAATGGACACCACACAAGAGAAAAATAATATCCTAGTACATAAAATAAATTCATACTCTTAAAATGTTAACGTTAAAAGCTAATAAAAACTTTACTAAGCAACGAGATGGCCAAGCACTACATTCGTAAACACTATTTGAAGCCAAGTGTTCTAAAAATATCTCTCGCTAGACAAAACTTCATATCCGCAACGCGACTGTTGGTCATATCCGTGACATGTCACTACCATTTTTAAACGTTGAATAAAAAGGTGCAGAAATCCCGGATCTTTTAACTAGTCATAGGAAAGTCACCCGTAGGTAAACTTATTACTATCACATCAAATCATAAATGGGATAGATATTTTTAGTTGAAAATAACACTTTTACACGAAAATCATCATCGTCATTTAATTTTTATCCGAGTAATGTCAACCGATAGACATGGTCCTGCGCAGGCTGTATGGGCGACACAAATGATGACGTTAGAGTTCATCTCGGACTGCTCTTTCTAATTGTAACCTTTGAAGCTTAAAAACATCGTTGCTGATTAAGATATTTTAAAATTTCTTGTGTAACAATTTTCTAGAGAAAATAAGTATTTAATTTAGCTATTAATAAAATTACATGCAAATTACCTATTGAGCTTTAAACTTCATTGAATTTACAAAGTCAACCTTCTGCATCATTTTACTTTGCAATCCTCACAACTGAGTGTTCACTGGCAACAGCATAAAAAGCTTTAAGCTCAACTTTTCTTAATACTATTTTATTTTTGTCCTGTCAGTAAATACATGAAACCACTGTGCGCGTTGAAACTTAATGAAATTTTAAGTGTTGACGAAGGAACATTTTTGTTAATACATATAACTTTAACGTCTCATTTAACATTTTATGATTTTGGAGAAATTCAAATGAGATACATGATTTCTTGGTTACCTAGGCACTCAATAAAAATTATATAGTTAGGATAACATTGAACTGTAAATCAAAAAGAAAAAAAAAAGAAATATCCCTTTTATATATAAAAAAAACCCAATCCTAATCAAAAATACTGATTGCAGAGCAAAATAGTTACCTCAAGATATTATTATTATTACAACAATATTTTGAGCAGACGCATTGGCGCTAACTATGCGTCTGCTCAAAATATAGTTGTAGTAAGTCTCCTCCACTCCAGTACTAACTACGTTTTGAGTGACAAGGTTAGAAGAATAATTACTAAAGCGTTTAAATTCTTTATGGGAACCAGGATTCTGTTGTTCAAAACCGGGATCCGTTTTTTCACGAATCTGTATTAATTTCGATAGGTATTGATTAAGTTATTGTGTACAAACTTCTACCTGCGGCTTCTGTCGTGAAAATTGGAAGAAAGCACAGTTACTGTGACAAGTGAGGCCTGTTAGTAAAACATCTGCTTGTTAATTTTTACCTGAGCCCTGCAATACATGTTTGAAGATTCAAAGAAGGTTAAAAGTCCCTGTGTTCACTTCCGCGCCCGAACTAAACAATTGTTCTGGCTAAAAGCTCCCGCAAATAAGTGCGACACGACAAAGTGACAACAATGCGACAACGATGCAACGTTGCCATAGTAATATTGTTCTAATTTTAGTGCAATTTCTATGAAAATGTTGTATCGTTGTCGCTTTGTCGCGTCGTACCTGTTTGCAGAAGCCTTTAAGCATGAGCCTAGCTATTTGTTAAAATCTTATCTTCTACATAATTGATTTCGATTCATATTCGTTTATTTGTGTTCACATCCTGACTTCGCTTTTTGCATAGGACTCTTTTGCTAATCCCCACACTGCTGTCTCATCCTCATCCAAGTTCTGCCCGCGATGGTAACAATGTCGTCTACCCATCTCGTTGCCGGGCGACCAATACCCCTTACTACTCTATGTAAACTCATGAAGCAGAAATAATGATGAAAGTAAAACAGACCAACTCACTGTTACAATCTTCTATCATAATATTAGTTCAGACAATTAATGGTTAGAGTCCCGGAACATAACATAGTAGATATTTACGCACGAATAAATGTCTGTGTTTATTGAGCAAGAGAAAATTAGTAATATTATAATGATTATTGGCTTGTTACTCTGTGGTTTCTACCCACTAGGAACTATAGAGATCTACGCTTTCGAACCTGCGAATAGCTTTATGATTTTGACCGACCAGTCTTGACGATTCAAAAGTGCCTGTTAATGGTTTATTTGAAATAAATGTTAAGACTCTTTGAATCTTCAATTTGTGGAAGTATTTGTAGTAATAGCCCAAAGTCTAAAATGGCATGAGCATTTTACTCGCATTGTATTTCTTGCAAAGTTCTTATTCTTGGAAATGAATTAACCAATTTTAATTAATTTAATACGCTTACACAAGATACCTAGGTCTAAAAAGTAAATAAAGGGGCTTTTTAACCGATTTAAAAAAGGCAGAGGTTATCAATTCGGGTGTTTATATTTTTATGTATTTTCGGGCATTAGGTACTCGTCTTATATGGACAGATTGGCAATATTTTTTTTTGTTAATATCGTATGAAGAACTATGGCGATAGACAATTAAATTGACATGGACTGGTTACAATTTTTGAGGGGCAGCACTAAAAAGTGAAAAATAAAATATTTTTCGGTATCTTACAAAGAACTAAATAACTTTAATTTCGGAAGTCGGTGTCAAAAAACGAATAATCCACACCAGAGGCACCGACTTCCAAAATCGAAAGTTATTTTTTACTTTGTAGTGTTTTTTCTTTGAATGTCGGTTGTATTTTTTTGTAAAAAAGTTTTTGTTCGACAAAGAAATTAGAGGGAAAGAGAGACTGATTGTATCCAGGATAAACTTAACCTTCTCTGTTGCGCGTGGTCTTTGGTCTGGAATGTGTCAGTTATAGGCTGGTTTTCCATACATTGGGGTTCCCAACGTCTTTATAAAACAAACGGAACCCTTATAGGATCACTCGTGTGTGTCTGTCCGTTTGTCACAGTCAATTTGTTCCGAATCTACAGGATATTCTGTTAAATGCGTAGATACAATTTGAAAGTTCTAAGAAAGTGGTTTCATGTAAAGGTTACAAAAGTTATGTATTAAGTCAGTTCTACCTTCGTGAGTACCTAAGTGAGAAAGGTCAAAACATAGAAAAAAAAAATCTAGTGATCTAGATAAAGTAAAATATATCATAACTTTCTTCTCTTGTAGTTTTTTTTTGTAGAAAATATGAGCATGGATAGCTATTTTATCATAGCTAGCTCATATATGACGAGAATGAGATTAAAAGATTCCCATTTATGTCGTTGATTTCGCTACCGTTTCGCTTCTCGTGTATTCATTGTAGGTATTAATAATCATCAGTGCCAAATAATAGTAAAGCTATCACCAATTACCAAGTCATTAGCACTAGAGAATCAAATAATTTGTTATTATTGTCCTGTTGTTATGATGTCAGTAACAAGGAAATACAGCGCTGCCATTTTTGGTTTCCCTATATAAAGTTATATAAATAATATATAAAGTTTCCAGCAGTCAGGAAAAATAAAATAATTGTTGCATCGGTTTCCCACTGTCGCATCTCTGATTATTGATTTGTCATCAAGCATTTTAGGATTTAGACTAGCTATCAATCACAATTAACAATGCTATCATACTTTAGAAACTAAAATAAAATACGAGCTCTATACGAGATTCCATCTGACGAATCATGTCAGCCTATATTTAAAGAGCTTGGTTTGCTACCGTTACCTTCATTATATATATATGAAGCATGCATGTTCGTTCAAAAACACAAATAACTATTTAAAACAGCAGAAGAAATAAGCTCTCGAAGTAGGCGAGACCAATATAGACTTGTGCTGGATGTGCTGCCTCGATCAGTTAAATATAATAAAAACTCTACGGCTATGTGTGTACGTCTCTATAATAAATTACCAAAAATGTTTAAATCATTAAATTGTAAGTTATTTAAAATCCAATTATATAAATGGCCTAATAATAATAATTTATATAGCATTAATGAATTTTTTAATATGAATTCAATGTAATATATGTTTTTCAATGTTATAATGTATTTTTAGTTAGTAAGTAAGTTTGCACGCTTTAGTTTTAAGCAAAACATGTTTTAACTAATATTTTTGAATAACACCTTGTATACCATGTTTTACGCAAATAAAATATCTTATCTTATCTTATCTTAAAAATAAAAGTTTAGCAGACTAAGTTTGATAAAATCAAGCGCGGGTTAGTTGCAGTCATTGGCTGAATTAAATTATGAACAGCCAATCGCAAAACTTGACGTACGTATTTTTACGTGCCCAAAATGTTTTGATAGAAACCGTTGATGAAACAGCTGTACTGGTATCGAAGGCACTGCCAGCAACGGGAGTACAAACTAGTATTATTATAAATTCAGTCCACGTTATCCAGGAGAGCAACGGTCCACCTTCGAAATGCCCATTAATAAACTTTTCGGATTCATTTATGTCTTATGCGATTGGAATAAATTATATCTCGAATACATAAATTACCAGTTTTAAGCTACAATTTCGCCGTTTTTGGATAGAAATTGCTTTATTATAACTTCCGTTCGTATAGGGTTGTCTGGTACACAGAATTATGCAGCGACTTGAAATGCCGTTCCTAATTTTATTCGTGTCCACGCAATTTGCGCTATGCACAACTTTCAATTGTCGAAGCCATAGTTTATTAGCCTTAAAAAAATTACCAGACCATACCATAGATAAGTTTTTTAACTACTGGTTAGCAATTTTTAATTTTTAAATCTGCATAATAAATTGAGTTAAGTATCTGTTAATCAGTATTTTAATTTCATGGTCAGATTTGGCCCTATATGTTCAAGGGCCCTCAATATCTATGAGTAAACGATGACAGTCAATGACAAGTTTATCTACCCGTTAGCAACTCGCATGCAAGTTTTATTACGTTGCGGGACACACTCAAGCGATCGATTACAATATACTTTGGAAGTCCGTAATGTAATGCTACATGCATGCCAGCTAGTTGAAATGTGGCTTTAGGAAAGTTTCGACAATGCAGCAGTCCAGCAGTGGCCGCTAAAGCATTTCGATGGTCTGTGGGTTAAGTAGATTTCAGACCTTGTCTTTTAATACCCAGGCTTAGAACTCCAATTAATGTCGGGCAATGTGGTCTTAACTCAACAAGTTTGGACATTGCGTGCGATCACAATTTAATTTAACACGATCGTTGCCAGAAAATAAATTAGGAAATTGGATGCAGAAATAATTTGAAGTGAGGGATTGTTGCTGTTTTTTGCTGTTGTTGTATTCTGTATTTGGTTAAACCAAATCTACCAGGAGCTCATTTATTGCCAGCAGTTTTTACGTAAAATCAGTACTCTAAAACGTCATCACTTCCCAATTTTCTAGCTGGGAAAAAGAGTGGTACAAAAAATCCCCCGCAGCATATTTGTCCATTAAGTTACACTGCAGTACTTTATTAATATAGTAAGTCATTTGTAGTACAGTCATTTGGGCCTGCGGACGGCGAGCGTTGGGTGGCTCGCTGTTCGATCACCACCAGGCTCGGGTCGATGGCGCGGTGTGTTTCACGCGCGCCTCAAATATGTCAGCATAGAAGACGGGGCCCGCTATGGCCAGAACCTGCCAGGGTTGCGGAATTTGTTCGAAAGAGTCACCGCGGCCCTGGAACGCAAAGGGCTTTAAAAGGAACACGGATGGGCTTTAGTCAGTAAGAGTCTGACACGCCCTTCTGCTCCACCCAGAGCAGAAGAAGTCATTTGATGATTTCCCACCCTTAAAAAAAAAAAGTCTACAGTAATTTATATTCCAATACAGTTTGAAGGACCTCCACTCGACTCAGTCGTATGACAACGGAAGAAACCATCGATTAATGTCAGTAAATAACAAGTTATAACTGTTATCTTGATGAATCAAAGCGGTGACGAGTTGGAAGACATGACTTGGAATATAGAGGAGAACCCTTAAAAATAATTTAGTCATGTAACTTCTTATAGAATTGTATTTATGAAAAAACTTAACTGACAAAGTCTTAAGTCATAAGTTGATTAAAACTCGCCGTAATTAAAGAGTTTTTATTTTTCTTATGAAATTTTGCAAGTCTAATTGCTTCATGACCTTTAACTTTTAACTTTATCTTATAAAAAGTTAAAGGTAGGTAATATTATTACGAGCTCTTTACTTACGTAGTTCAATCAGTTAAGGGATTTTTTTAACAGAAAACCCTTGGATGAGTGGAGAAAGAGAAAATATAAATGAAAAATTGCTGACTAATAATTATTAACACTGATTTCTTACAAGGAATACATGCTCAAATATAAATGAACAGTGTAACAATTACTTAGAGGTAATCACCACATGCATGAAATAAGAAATCCGAATGTTACATAGCCTGCGGACGGCGAGCGTTGGGTGGCTCGCTGTCCGATCACCAGGCCCGGGTGCTATGGTTGCTTGCCAGGGTTGCGGAATTCATTCGAAAGAGTCACGGCGACCCTGGAACGCAAAGGGCTTTACAAGGAACACGGATGGGTTTTAGTCAATAAGAGTCTGACACGCCCTTCCGCTCCATCCAGAGTGGAAGAAGTCATTTGATGATTTCCCAACCAAAAAAAAAAATGCTAACTTACATGGTAATAACTGTAAATGAACATATATTTTATTTTAAATGTTTCATGTTTATGAACATATTTTTTTATGTTATTGAATGATAACGTGAGTTTCGGAAGTATATAAGCGCCAGGGAAGACCGCGAAATTCAAATTTTCTTATGTTTTTTGCAATTTACAAGTCAGTGTCAGGCTGTACGTTGAACAAAATATGATTTGCGTCCGTAACACGTATTTATTTACAGAATTATAAACATTAAAATCATCAATACAACCCTCTTAGTTATTCCATAAAAAAGTAATTAAATCGAGTTACATGAATGATACAACCTGTATTGATGATTTAATTTATTATAACTCAGTAAAGCCATATTTGTTACGGTCACCAATCGTATTTTTATCAACATAAAACCTGACACTGAAATTTTGAATTTCGCGGGCTATCCTGGCGCTTTCACCTTAACAAGAAAACGAATGTATTGTGCCAAACTCGAGTCATTTAAAATATTGACACGAGAAGATGAGACAGACTCTACACTAAACTACAACTTAAGGCAATGGAATATAAAACGTTTTTTGAAAACTGTCAGTGTGTGTAAGCCTTACGAGTGGAACTACCTCCCAGAGTCTGTGTTTGCTGGTAGGGGTATTTATCTCAAGAGGAAATAGGTGTCATCTATGTAAGAGTGCTCCATCGTCAACCACATCATCGCTTAACATCAGGTGAGATGGTAAGCAATAGTGGTCACACGTGAGCCTTTAAATAGTATTTAAAAAAAAACTTCTAACTATAGATTTTAAGAAACAATAGATTTTAGAATACACCTGTAGATACCTTTAATAAACAGATCCCCATGATTTAGTATTAAATAAACGCGTCCTCAAACTCATAAACTACTCGTATTTCCCCAGCGACACTATAAAACAAAGCTCATTATAAATAACAATTTACCATAGACTCTTTATACAAAACAACAAACTAGTCAGCAACCACAGTGAAGGAGAAACCCATAAAACTTAGGTAAATCACAATAGATAACAGTCATGCAAAATGGTGAGTTACAGCGGTAGATAACATAACACATTTCGGTAACATAATGCCCTACATTGAGTTTAACATCGCTATAATGAGTTTGTCGAACTTGGTAAGAGATTGAGTACCGCAGGAATATTTTATGGTTTATACTTCCTATGCTATATACAACGTGTGACAGAATAAACGCAATACCTCTTATGGGGTCATTGTACTCATCATAATGAACAACTTATACCATGAAAAAAACACTGAAATCGAGAAAAAAAAAATTCAGTACATTTTGTCGAATGATGCCTCAATGATTGAATGGATTTTGATGTTTTGAATACAGATCGTATAATTACCATACTCCATGTTTTAATGAAATCCAAATCAACTTAATTAAACTGACAGTTATGGCTTGTTATTTATTGAAATTGTTCGAGTTTTTCGTTGTGAAAGCGATTGTTTATTTTGTCGATTTAGTTTCCTACAATAGGTCATAAGTACATATTCCAAGAACCTATATAAATAATGGTAGAACTTGGACAAGGCTAGCATCAGGGCTGTCTTTACACCTGAGTCCCTTTTGGAAAGCTGAAAACCGGCCAGGAAAGTATCGGAGCTAAGGTAGTTGTGTTCTGTAGGTATGACCACGAAACCGTACTACCCAGTGGCGTATTTAAATATCTTGACTATCAACAAAAAAAAAAGAAAACTCAACTTCGTTGTTGCTATGTAATGGTAATTTTCCAGAAATACAAGTATGAAGGAGTGAGCGAAGCGGGCTTAAAAACTTTTACCACTCAGATAGCTTATGCCGTTGAAACAAAATAAATTGAAAATTATGGATCCAAAAGCGAGTTAAGCGTGTTCGAAAAATTTTGCAGCCAGTCTCGGATAGGTTAATTTGACCATTCAAATAAACAGGAAATTAGGTACATTGTTTAATTATGCAGAAATACTTATTTCATCTAGCGAGCGCAGCGAGCTCCAATATTTTCGAAGATTTCATCTTGCGAGCGAAGCGAGTTCGAATAATTTTACATCCCACCTGGGATAGGTTAAGCAAAAGTTCGTCAGAAGCTTGTGCACGATTCGAATTGGTCGTTTCCTATGAAAAAGAAGCCTCCAAATTACATTATAGGCAGTGTAATTTGGGGCCCCAAATGAAGCGGGGCCCTGGGCACATGTACCTTGTACCCTTATGTTTAAAGATGGAACTGGCTGACACAGGAACGTGGGGATTGGCACAAGAAAAGCAAAGTCTATGCTCAGCACTGTTCAAGATCGGGCTATAGCTAATGATGATGATGACATATTCCAAGTCTCTATGGAGGGACTCGACTCAGACGCCATGACAACAGACACAAATCTGGATCAAAATAATAACAAGCCAAAACTGTCAATTTTATGAGCCGAATTGGAGAACATGACTTGGAACATGTTTCACGCGGTTTAAGTCGCTGGCAAGGCGGAAAATAGTTCAAGGGAAACAGCATCGTGGAATTCACGACCGCAGCGAGAATGATTCAAGGAGGAAAAAGTGATAATTTTATTAGGATTTATAAACCAACGTCATAACTAAGTGATACTAATATAGTTTTAGGTTTTATGTACTAAAACAATTGTTATTATATGTATACTCAGGTTAAGGTTATCTATGGGTTTTTGTCACCTGAAAATAAATGGTTTATTATTTATTTATTTATTATAAACATAGTCTTAATTGCATAGTAGCTCGTCGTCGTCGTCGTTTTGTCATTTGTATCTTATTTTTATTATCAATTAATTAAATCTAAATTAACTTAATTACTTATATGGAACATCATTCCATTCTGTATCTGGAGAAGGGCGTTGCTAACTGCGCTACAGTTTATACTTTTGCAGCTATCATCGTTTCATCTAGTTGTACTTAGTCTTGTGTTATTGTTCCGAAATAAACTATTATTATTTATTTATTATTATTATTATATATACTATTTTTTGTTCCATTTTGTACTATGAAAAACCCGAGCATATTGTACGGTTATAGTCGTCAAAATAATGTTTAACTTTAGAATATACCAGCAATTTTTTTTAATAATAAAAGTAGTTGTTCTATAACAACTATGATGTGATTATTAAATATTTAGCTTACAGAAAGAAAAAAATATGATAATAGAAAAAAAAAAAACATGTAAACCACTCCAAATCTTGGTTCATCCATGAAGTTCTTTTTGATGGACCACTTTATGTAAGGCGGTGCCAAAGGGTGCGTGAGTTTCTGAAAGCAAAATAGTATTCTTCTTTGTAAGCAATTCTGTATTACATGTTTTTATATAGCAATGGGGTAGAATGGTAAGGATTTTCCTGCTATGCGGGCTATCCGAAACCCCGTACATTGTCATTACTGCTGATACGACGGAATTAAGGGGTCTTACATATCCGTGTTTTATGGTGATTCAAAATATTTCTCTTTTACCTTTTGATTGCTTCATTTGGTCTAGTGGCCTGTGGCTGATTTTGGGTTCGATTCCCGGGTCAGGTAAAGTGTTATTGTTTTTAGGGTACCGAACATCCGTGAGAAACGGAACCCTTATAGGATCACTCGGGTGTCTGTCCGTCGGTCACAGCCAATTTTCCCCGAATTTACTGGACCAATTCTGTTTAAATCAGTACACATTTGAATTTAAAAAACACGGACGCGTTACGCAAATAAATAAATTTTGAGTACGGGGGTCACTTTTGGGGGACAAACTAGAAATATTTTTCAAACCGTGTGACATATCAAATTAAAGAGCGTACTGTGAGGAGGTAAAATTATGAAAAAAAAACTTTTTCTTTATTTTATAATGAACAGTTTTGAAGTGATTCAAAAAATGATTTCCTTATCTCCTATCTCTAATGGGTCCAATTTTTTTTTTAAATTGCAGATTTTACGTAGTTCTTGACCTATAGATTACAAAAAAAAATTAAGAAGTCTATAGTGTTCAATAACATGTTACAAAAATGAAATTCGTTCGGAATCCTTTGCACGCGAGTCCAACCCGCACTTGGCCAGTTTTTCACCTAAAAGTTCTTAGTAGGTGACCAAAATCCTGACTTGTGCCTGGTTTGATAGGATAGGATCACCCCCTGTGACATAAAACTTGAGCTGCACAAAGAGCAATGTGATTGAACTGCAAGATGTAAAATTTTTACACCTCTGCTTATTGCTTCGGGGAATACAGACTTATTATAGGTCAGTGTTATGTTTATTTTGAATGTAATTAATACAAAAGGGAATCATGAACTGTAATTATTCCAAACCATTAAATATTTAGATCGGAATCCAGGTAATCAAAACGTTCAGAATATTCCTGGTTAATCACATTTCTGTAGGGAATCCTATTGTTGTTGCGCACTGCAGTACTATTCTGTAAATACACTATCACTAGTTCGCTTGCATCCGCACTGGAAGGAGTATTTCGTTAGTTATTCTGCGTTTACGGAAATGAAGTCCATGGTGAGTTTTCACAGAATAGTGTTGTGGTCATTCGTTCATTTATTGAGTACGTTTAGTTTTTTTTTTACAAGGTGTTATAAATGGTGAGTATTCGAGTTTCTAGTGAAATATAGTTTACATGAGACGGATGCAAAGGCTAGCCTGCATGGCAACGACGTGCTGACTATGGTGAGTGTAGGCAGGCCAAAGAGGCACTTCCCTTTATTGATGGCCGTTTCAAGAAAAAAAACCCTAAGACTTACTAAACAGCAGTTGCGTACAGTAGCAGCCCTCACAACTGGCCATGGGTCTTTTAATAAACACCTCTATGTCATAGGAGTCACTGACAGCCTGACTGCAGAGCATGCATGTAGAAGGACGAGACAGCAGCACACCTGCTACTAAGCTGTCCAGTAGACGCTGATTACAGGGCTAAGTATTTCGGAAACCCAGGTACCCTCTGTGAGATAGTTGGTAACACCAAGGCGCTGCTGGCCTTCCTTGGGGAGCTGGGGTGGATCGAATGACACATTTGTCCCACCTACACGCAAAATACGCGCTTGGTCGTGGAGTTTTGGAAACCAGCCCGAGTCAGTGTCAAAATAAATCAATGAAAATCTGTGTTTTCATTTTTATGCACCTGTCACGTTATCTCTTCATTAACCTTGGTTGACAATTAAATAATGCAGAAAACATTGAGTTCGCTTTTGGACCTTTGTATTATTATGAAGTTTTAATAAATATATGGCAATGGGGTGTTTCATATTCAAACAAAAACTTGTTGATTCGTCTGTAAGATAATGTTTAAACATAGATAAAGGTAACGAAATAACCACAAAAACATTAGTGATTTGCATGAAAATCACATTGTAGAAACAACATAAAGATTAATACCCAACACATAAATATTGAAAGCTACCAACATTACGCAGCTTTGAATATCAAAGAACGTATAGCCTAAAATCGCGTATTATCCCTTGGATTTTTCTTCCATTTACAATCTCCATTACGGCTCAGATCAAACAAAGATGGGGGAATTAAAGGAACATTGTGAAAACGGAACGAATATTACTTTTGTTACAAGCTAAACGAAAAATATTTTTTCAAGTTAAATTGAATCGACGGTTTTGAGGGAGCAAAGTTTTTCCTTCCACGTCACCACTTCAGGTGTGTTATTTGTTCTAATAATACGAATCAATTAGAAGCTTTATTTAATTTGAAAGGCCTTTGCGTATTGTTTTAGGAGACGCGTATTTTTACTTCATAATTTAATTGTTCAGAATTTATGGGGATTTTGGGTCGTTGGGGTAATGAAGAGGTTGATCGATCGGCCCATTTCCCTCTTTCAGGTGAACTCCAGGTGAAATGTTAATGGTTTATTATTAAGA
The DNA here is from genome assembly GCA_002192655.3 of Mamestra configurata. Taxonomy (NCBI): domain Eukaryota; kingdom Metazoa; phylum Arthropoda; class Insecta; order Lepidoptera; family Noctuidae; genus Mamestra; species Mamestra configurata. Next base: position 963,726 of record NDFZ01005454.1, read on the forward strand.
TAAAAATATCTCCTCTCTTTCAGTTCATCCAAAGGTTAAGTGTTAGAGATCGGACTGTAAGAAAAATTTGCCCATTGTGAACTTGTTTTTAATAAAAAAATATTTTGATTCAGACTGAGTCCATTAATTGGTTAGTATAAGTTTACCTTGTATTGTAACTAATATGTGAAAAACAAACAAAAAAATAACGTGTTCAGAAGTAATGTTGAAATAGACAGCTGTTGACTGACAAGTGGGTTTCAAAGATAACAAAAGTTATTGTTTACAGGAATAAATTGATATTCTGGCCTTACCTAAACCTAATCGAACTTTTTAAATGGTAATCACCATTTAAAAAGTTCGATTAGGTTTAGGTATAGCTTTTGGCTATACAAGGACCATAATATTATAATCGATGACCTACATCTGTCATTGATGAGAAATGATGCCAACAACGTTTCGTCGCAACAGAGGGTTTAAATAGATTTTAAATATGTAGATACATTGATTATGACCTACATTGTGTTGACTTTGATTTTGACTTAGATATTAAAGGAAGAGCGAGGTGAGGCACAAGATTCTTAACTCAGTAAGAGAAAAAAAGAATCAAGTTAAAGTAACCCCACACCGAGACGCAACGCGACGCAACGATGCTTGAAGAAGTCCAGAAGTGCAGACAAAGCTGAGCCACCGCGATGTAAGCTGAAAGATTCAGTTTTGAATTAAAACTGCAGAACTAACCAACCAGTCTTTTTACTAAAGTACTGACCGTTGTAAAATGCCATGTTCCATTATAAAATAAACCTAGAATCTAATCGAAACATAAAACGTACCTAATTTATTGCTAAATAAAACTAGAATCGGCCACAGAAGTCTATAAAATCGGGCTTTATTTTCATTTTATGGATAAAACGATCACGTTTAGTTCTTGTTGTTCTAGTAGAAAACCATAAAGTCACAGCAATTCCGATTTTAACGGCAAGAAGGAGGAAAATACCCATACAGCTACTTTCATATTTTTATATATGGAACTGTCTGTCACTTAATCCTATGTGACTGCACATGTTGTGTAGAAATTCATAAATTGCCCTTTTATTGGAAAAGGAATCTTAAAGCAAAACGACAAACGTCAGGTCAAAGAAATATTTAAACAAAAGAAATGAGTCAAAATATTCGATTTCTAGTCGGATACAAAATAGTAGTGCCCCCATCTGGTTGCCATAACTCGACTCGGGTAAAACCAAAACGAATCCTTAAAACAATGGTTGGAATATCCAAATATCGGCCCGAAACATTATTGTTCATATGAATAAACTTCCTGACAAAATTTCAAACGTCCAGAGGTCCTCCAAACTCGCATACGTCTTTTATCCGGTCTCATACCGAAACGAGATTCATCAGAAAAGCAAACACAACGCCGGTCTTCTTCCTCCCAATTTCTGTGTTCGCGAGCCAATTGTAAGCGGGCCCTACGACTGCGGGGTGCTTTAGGTGGAACTCTCAGCGGTCTTCGGGAACGCAGACCTACTCCACGTAAACGATTTCGGATGGGTTGGTCGCTTATCAGCAAGCCTGAAGATTTGTGGAGCCTGGTAGCCAACATCATGGCGGTCCTGTCTGCAAGTGGTGATGCGAGATCGTCCTCCATGAGACTCGGTCACGCTGCCCGTGATACGATAGCGTGTCCAGAAGCGGCTTATGATGCTCTGTGTAGTGCCAAGAGCGACAGCCACAGTACGTTGCCTGGAACCAGCTTGCAACATTCCGACGGCTTTCATCATCTTTTCTCGTGTCGAATAATGTCGGCGCTCTAATCGATGCATTTTTTTTTCATTTCCGATGCAGAAATTGTAATGTTTTAAATTCGAAAGCAATACTCTAAATAGTATTACTATCATTTATATACTCTAATTTTAATTTATTTACAAAAATACATTAAAATTAAAAATGCATACAAAGGAATAAATGTTACTGACTCAAAGAATTTGACTCCGCACTCAAACGTAAAGTAATCCAGAATAGCAAACCAACGCCTGTGACAAAAAATAGGCAATCAATCACCTTTATACAAAACAGAGACGATGACGAAACAGGCTTACGACAAAAACAAAACAATATCACCAAAATTTACTCAAAACGAACGAATGCCAGGACTGGACCAGAAACTAAACACTGGAATTGACACTTCTTACTACAACGTAACAAAGAAAAACCAATTGACAGGAACTTGACAACAGACAAGCGTAATAAGGTTTACGTTTAACATATCAGAAGCAAAACAAATTCAAGGACATGGGCGGAACTAAACCTCACACAATATTGACACTCAGACTAAAATCACACCACAAATTAAAGTTACAAAACTGTCTAACAATGGGGAAAGGTTCAGACAAAGAATTTTACAAAAAATAATTGGCAACGACTTCTTAGTCGCCGGGAGCATTGACACTGCAGGAACTTATAAGTACGGAAAAACAGAAATAAGTCTACTTAATAAAATCGACTTAGTATTTGTGTTGTTTTGGGAGTCGTAAATGATATAAACAAGGAAGAAACACAACTGTGTCTCAGTGACTTTTTGAATACTTAGTTCTAGAAATACAAATGTTATGATCTCTGAAGTACTACTCAATAATCATTTTAAAGAAAAATAAATTAAAAAAATAATATTTTCTGCTCTCACTTCAGTCATTCAACCTACGTCGACATGAATTACTCAACAAGTGTGCCAAAATATCGACTCTTAACATTACATGCATCCCCCAAACAAAAATATAACAAATATGTCAGCGAAAACTTTATTAATACCAATACTGCTTCTATATTTGTTGACCAATATACTCAAACCTACAAAGAAAACTAAAATTTCCCTACCACCAATATTTTGTTTTTTCACCCATCAAAATATTTAAATTCTGCACCAAAACATTCATGGTTTAATAACTAAATCAGGTGAGTTAACGGTACATTTAAGCACTCTGCGGGATGACAGTAATTATAATCCGGCTAATATTTATGCATTACGGAATATAACATGACTGTTGATGATACGGAACTATTTAAACTGTTTAATTATACAATGGGGGATAACTTTTACACGAAATAATATAATACATGCATATTGCTTGTCAAATTTAAAATAATGTTTTTGTTTGTTTTTTTTTTTATTTTTTTAAAACGTTGCCCCACACTAGGATTTCTCCTGTATCGTAGGTGCGTTTACAAACATACAAAGTCACATACACAAACAGCCAGACCCGGCTGACAACTATCTGTAGGCCATACAAATAATTGTTCCGTGCGGGAATCGAACCTGCGACACGCAGCGCAGCAGTCAATCGCTCAACCACTGCGCCAACCGTGCTGTCAAAATAATAACAGAGGCCAAAACTCTGAGTTAAAGATACATATTCGAGTGCAGTGGCATTGAACTAATTCGTCATAAAATTATTATATTGTGCGTTTATCGACCACCTTAAAGTAGACATGACCAAATCGAGTTATTTTTTGCGAGACTAGACGGATTGTTAAGCAAAATATGTTTCGCTAACAAAAAACATGCGGGGCAGTCTTTGGGGACTGCCGATAGAAGTGAAAACTAAGCGAAAACTAAAGCGTTCGGTGACAATGACGCGAGTTCCATGATTTTTGCTCACCCAAAAAGTGCTCAACGCGCCTAAAGAAGTTTTCATTTCAAAAAAGTTATAGTATGTGGTGATTTCAACATAAACAGGGCAGAAGCAAAAAAAATATCTCAACAATTTGAACATGTATTAGCTAGTTTAATTTTACTATTATTCAACCGACCATTAAATCGACCAGGATAAGTAGCATGACGTGCATTGATACCATAATATTAGAGGAGCTGTTGAGCTATCAGTTTTGAAACTTTCGCTTTCTGACCTACAGCACAATTGTTGACATGCCCCGTAAGCTACACCATAACATACTGGTTTAAATCTAAACGAGCTTACTGTGAGGATAATATTTCTAAATTTATAAGTTGCATTAAGAGCCGTAAATTTACGAAATGTTTTAGAAATAAAGTTCCTGAAATATCTTACAAAACTTTTTATGATCTATTCAAATTATTTTATGATTTATGTTTTGTTATAATAAGATTTAAAATACCAATTGCTAAGAGGCCTAAACGGCTAAGTAAAGGAAGAAGGTTATGCTGAAAAGGACACGTCACAAATTAAACTTTAAGGAATACGCGGCAAGACTAAGAACTATTATTAAGATGACTCTTGAATAAAACATATAATATTTCACAGAAAAACAATTCAAAGAATTTAACAGTCACATTTTTTATTTGACAAACTTATAAAAAAGTAGAATAATTTTTATTGGATATTTGAACTATGTATGAAATACCTAATGGACGACTGGCCTACAGTTTATTAATACCGCGCGCTGGATTGATATCTAAAGGCACCAATACACAAAATAGCATTTAAAACATTTTCTTAAAAAGTTCATAATGTTGTGCTGCAAAAGTGAGTGACAAACGAATCGCTGCAAAACCGACTCCAGGTAGTCTTGCCTGCCCTACTTACGAACTCAAAAAACAAAAAAGACGTTTCATTTTGGTGGTCTGAATGATTTCTAAAAGTTTGTACATCTATTTTAATGGGTCCATACTTATATAATTTAAAATTCACATACCTAATTTCAAACTATGGATAAAAAAGTGTATTCATGCATGTATGGGCTTCAACCTGGTGAATCTTGCAGGCCAATATTTAAAGAACTTGGTTTATTACCGCTACCCTGTTTCAATATCTATGAAGTTTGCATGCTTTTTTAAGAAGTATAAAGACTTAATCAAACCACAGTGTAGGGTTCCGTAGTTTTTTACTATGACATTACAAAGTTACAAGTACACTTAGTTTTAAGTAATTTTCTATGGGGCCACGAAATTTTTACCTTATTAGTTACATTCTATAAGTTGGTCGAATAATACTTGTTAACTTGTAAAGCATACTTAGATGTGATAGTATTCTTTTTACCATGATTTTTTTCAAGTCTCCATTAACAACCGTTTAGCTGGCAGAAGGGGGGGCACATATGACTGTTACAAAAATTTGCACTTTAAAGCTTCATATTTCGCAAACGGATCCTCGGATGAAAAAATAGTTTTCACACGCCCTCAATATATTTAAACGAACTATCCAACGACAGCCCACGTGTAGAGGAGGGGGCGGTTACCCTTAAACAAATTTTTTTCCATGATTTTATTTTACCAATTAGTCGGCGTGATAAATATCCTCATGCCAAATTCCAACTGTCTAGTGCTAAGCTTCTGTGTGCTAAACCACGGACGGATAGACAGCCAGACATAGCGCAACTATAAAGGTTCCTTGTTGACTACGGAACCCTAAAAAGGCAGAGGCAGATATGCTCGAAACCGACGAGACCTTCACAGACTTATATTAAATGATCTAACAAGACTGGCTAAATATAATAAAAGCTGTTTATCCATCTGTGTCCGGGTATTTAATGAACATCCAAATTATTTAGAAACTTTTGATCTTAGATTGCTACAAAAAAAAACAACTATAAAAGTAGTTTTTTACAGCATAGAAGAATTTTTGACGGGAATGATTTTGTAATGTAACCTACAATATTTGCAAGCTATGATATAAACAAAAAAGCACGTATGCTCTCTTATGTTTGGTATAACATGTTTTATGCAAATTAAATTTATTATCTAATTAATTATTTGAAAAAAAAACTAATTAGTCCGTCAGATAGATTTTCAAAAAATTTTTTTTCTTTTATCACGTAAACAATAAATGAAGACAATACAGTGTGTTGAAAACTCGTGTGACGTCACTTACCAGTACATTTTTTACTGAAAAGTGACGTTATAAGCCCTCCCCACTCCTTAAATCTGATGTGTTTTATATTCGTAAAGTTTGATTGATTTGATAAAATACATATCCAATATTTTTCAAAGTCAAAGTCAAAGCATTTATTTCAAACAAACCATTATCAGGTACTTTTGAATTGTCAAAGTCAGTCCGTCAAAAACATGAAGCTATTTGCACGTTCGAAAGCGTAGATCTCTATGGAGAAGAACGTGCAAGAAACTCCACGGACACTCTTTTAAATCATTTTATGTTTACAAACATCCTGGTTACATAAACCTTGTTGCTTCTATATATGAGAACAATGTAAAGAAAGAAAAAAACAATTTATAGTAAGAAATATTAAAATGAGGCAGTGGCAACTAAGGGTGACCAGTCTCCACTGACGGCGCCCGTTCACGAACATGACGCGTGCATCAGCACCATTCAGCTCAACCATTTTGAAGGGAACTGAATGATCCGATACACGCGCCACCATCAGCGAGACATTGGAGTGAGCATGACACACCCTCAACTGCCCCTGCTATTTCATGTCAAACAAGGAAACTATCTATTAACATAATGGTCCAGGGTTCTCACATTTACAGAACTTGAAATAAAAATTGCTTCTAAATTATATAAAACTATGAATATCAATCTGAAAATACAGAAAAAGAAAAGTTTATTCCAAACATAATATAAGATTATGCGGAATAGTATTATTATTAGACATAAAAGAGGGTGAGCATCTCTTCCAAATATAAAACCTAACTAGTGGAACCAAGCGGCTGAGGCTGTGGAGCAGGACCGGCATTTAGCCAAGCATTTTTATCAAGGATATAATCTTCCAGTTTATAATATGCCTGTCTACATAGAGTGCGTTTTATGCATGTTTTAAATTTTTTCTCATTCAGTTCGAGAATCTCACGTGGTATTTTATTATAAAACTTAACGCAATATCCCATAAAAGAAGTGTGTACTTTAGCCAATCTGAATCGGGGTTGATCTAATTTATTCCTATTTCTAGTATTATTTTCCTTAATCTAACTGACGGACTAAATAGAATAATATTTTTTAACCCAAGCAACATTAATATAATGACCTGCATTTCAATTAAAATCCCTCAACAATTATTATAGGTACGTAACAAATCAACCTTGATGAGTGGAACAATCTTATTACGTAGAATAAAAAACATTTTTTTTTTGGAAGCAATCTTGCTTTTCCTTTTAATTAGGTATCCATTCATTCTTACAACAGGAGTTTAAGTATATTAATAGAATTGCTCTTCACCGCAGTCGTAAACAGACCAGACGAACGAATGATGTACCTACATGTTATTGTAAAGTTGTCCTTCATTCGTGACTTACTTTTATTTTTACCAGCTACCTAACTTAAAAAGACGCATATTATTGATTATTGGAATATGTAAATATGTATATAGCATTCTGAATATTTTTTCGATTGTTTATTAATTTTATTTATTTAACACTTCAATGTACAATGGTGGTACATAAAGAGGACTCAATGCCATAAGGTATTCTCTACCAGTCAACCTTGGGGTCATTTCAAAACATATCACCATTTTTCTGACACAATTTTTTTATAATCACTTTCTCGTTTCCAATGGTTTTTTTGTCAATCGAACTTTAAAAGTAAAAAAAACTTATAAACCGGTAACAGGTAGTACATACTGCAGCGTTATACGCTACAAGACTGTTTTAGTCGTCCGTCTGGCTGGTTTGGAATAGAATTCTTTTTTTAAACTTTGCGAATGCTTTATTTACGTCAGGCACTTTTATTCGGAATAATATTTAAAAAAAACAAAGAAAATTTAACGGCTCAGTTTTGTTTTGTGATTTACCTTTGGGTAATTCTATAATTTAAAATAAGGCTTTCTCTGTATAAAAAATCGAGTGCTTTTTTACCTTTTTATATTTTTTGCTTCATTTTTGTTTTTTTTTTTTAACGAATGAATAAATTGTACGTTTCCAATCCTTCGCCTCGCCTTCGACATCGCCTTCTTAAAGGTTTCCCTTTTAACCCAAAGGTTTATTGGTAGAGAATGCCTTATGGCATTTAGTCCGCCTTATGTACCACCATTGTACATTGAAGTATAAAATAACATTGAGTATGTAACTAACCAATCATGAATCTTGTTTGCATTTCTTCAAATTTTCTTGTAACTGAAAAGGGACGTATTTGAAGTATACTTACAAAAATGTTACTTCGCAAACGTTTAAAATTTCATTTCCAACACGCACAGTGGTATCGTGTATTTACTGTCAGGACAAAAATAAAATCAAAGAAAGTTGAGATAAAAGCTTTTTATGTTGTCGCCGTGAACATTCAGTTTGTGAGGATTGTAAAAATAAATTGATTCAGAAGGTTGACTCTGCAAATTCAACGGATTCCAAGCCTCAATTGGATTTAAAGTAAATTAAATCGAAAACAAACTAAGATCATAGATTTACAAGTGTTGCTGATGCATAATAAGATAAAAGATTCGAGGTAAAAGACATAGCCGGAATAATTGTCAAACTCAAGTGGCCGAGAACAGGCGTATTGCTCGCAGAACCGGTAGTCGATGGGACCGATAGATTCTGGAGTTTCGACCGAGTTCGAGTAACTTTGGAAAGACTCCCACAAGATGGATCGTTGAGGTAAGACCGCTGGATTCCGCTGATATGAAAAGCACAGGACTGTCTGATGTGGGTACGCTTCGAGGAGACCTACATAATATCTAGCTACACATTGAGGTTGAAAATTATGTGATGATGACGATCGTCTGAAACGTTAACGACGAAAATTTTCGCGTGAAAGTGTTAAAGATAATTATAACCAAGTTACAAAATAATTGTGATTTATCATTTTATGTGATAGTAATAAATGTACCTACGAGTGGCTGTCCAGGTTTTCTGCACCTTTTTATTCTACGTTTAAAAATGGTAGTGACATGTCACGGATATGACCAACAGTCGCGTTGCGGATATGAAGTTTTGTCCAGCGAGAGATATTTTTAGAACACTTGGCTTCAATAGTGTTTTAGAATGTAGTGCTTTGCTCTTTCTCTCTGCTTAGTAAAGTTTTTATTAGCTTCTATCGTTCACATTTTGAGAGTATGAATTTATTTTGTGTACAAGGATATTACTTTTTCTCTTGTGTGGTCATTTTTTCTGATGTGAATAGATAATCATTAATATAAATAAGAGAAGGTTATAATGATTCTTTGAATCGCATCTTAGTGTAGCGCTTTTGGTCAATCTATTTGTCTCACTTTAACACTAAAGAGGAAAATGAGACGAAAGATGTAGTTCTAATTTTCACCAAGCGCAAAGATTGTTGCGACTTTCCGACTGATATCTAAAAACAAAAAGTTTCTTTCATTACCTATTGTACTGTTTTCTCGCAAATGTGTTGAAAAACATTGTATGACATACGTGCGGAAACTGGTTTGTACAAACTTACATTCGTCAACTCGTTTGTAAAAACCAATTAACCGCACTAGTATCATAAATAACTATTATATTTCGTATCTCTCGTTTCGACGCAAGTACATCATCACTGACTTCATAATAAGCGATTTAGGTAAATAGGTACTGTTAGTGCCTACCATTATTTACCACTGGACCTTTCAGTAACACATAAACAAAACACGATCATTAACATCATTACCTACATATTGAACGTCAACTAAGCGTGGGGTCGCAAACAGTTGGTTGCATTTGTCACCCAAGACCTAATTGGCGACTCATTGATTGAGCGCTAACTGAAACAACTTGTGTGTAGGTACCGACACAGTAAGGATAGCTTCGTCTCCATAAGGTTTTATTTGTTCCATACATGATAATATCTGATATACTGAATTACAAATTCAATATTGTAATACTTGTTCTGTATGGTGTCGGACGTAAAAGAATAGCACCATCCTTCCCGTGGGTGTCGTAAGAGGCGACTAAGGGACTCACCAGAGAATGGGCAGCAGCATTTTCTGTGCATTGCAACAGCTACAATACGATCGCAAACCCAATCTCCCCCCTGTGGGGGAGGCCTATGTCTACCAGTAGATATGATGATGATGATTTCAAAATGTGGAACCGACCCTATAAAATAGTTTTGATTTATTACTATAATCTACATATTTTAAAACAAAGTCCCCCCACCGCGTCGGTTTGTCCGTCTATATGTAATAAAATCAAAAGCCACCGAACGAATTTTCGTACGGTTTTCAACGATGGTCAGAGTGGTTGATGACTTCCTCATCTTAGTTTAGTGCTTAGCTCATTATGGTTTTGCATACATTGGATGAAATTGAATATTGCTGAGGATGCTGGAAAATATTATGTCGATTGATAGCTTATGATATGCTGTTACCCGCGCGATGCCAAGGCGGGTGGCTAGTATTTCATAAAATAGTCAGCCCAATGTTTTATTTTGATGTCAACTGGGAATGGTGAAATGTTTATGCTATTTTGACTTTTGGTTTGAAGGAATAAATAAATATAGCTTTCTATGCTGTGTCTTAGCTGCAAATAAGGTATGTTGTCTTTTGACTTGATAGAGAAATTAATTTGTAACCAAGCGATTGACCTACGTGACTCGTAACTCGTATGTGCAGGGACTTGTGTTCTTTTGTTCAACTGTGGGCTTAAAAGTGCTTAGGCCTTGTTCAGAGTGAACGCTCGGTGACAAGGGCGATTGCGGGCGCGATTAGTGACCACAGTTCAAGTAGTTGAAGCGTGGAAGACGAGCTCGTGGCTAAATAATACCAGCTGTACAGGTCAATCTTCAAGGTAAAACAAAGCTTGCCGAGATCGGTCTGTGATAAGTGACCATCTTAACATAAATATACTCCTCCGTATCTCGAAAATGACGTTAAACCGTTGGTCCCGGCTGTCATAAGTAGATCTTAGACAGACGTTACGGATGGTCAGATGCCAAACAATCTGACACCAGTCTTGCCAAGGAGAGTTACCCAGTAACTGGGTTGCAGAGATCAGACAGGCAGTCGTTCCACGTAAAATACTAGTATTCAGCTGAATTCGGTTCGACTGGAAGCTGACCCCAATGTAGACAATATAGAAATGACAGACGTATTTTTTCAAGGTTAAACAGAAGATGACGTCGTCCTTTATGAAACCCTGTTTATTTTCATGATTGGCATCTACCGCTATATTTTGTCTCGCCCAAAAATTGACTGATAGAAAGTACCTATATAAATTCTACCACAGTACATTCAACTTTATTTCTTATTCATTAATTCTTTGGCTTTTTCATTGCCAGAGATCTAAAAATGACAGTCGGGCCCATCCGCTTAACGTGTTTTCCGAGGCATGAAGGAATCTCGGTATGTTAAGATGATCAGACGTCTATGGACCTTTATGAGGACGTTTTATGGCACTCATAAATACAGCTGTTTTATACGCACTGATAGAGGAGCTAAGCAGCACCCGCGTCGGCTGCCATATTGATGATGTATGTCTAAATAATATCAGTTACGCGGACGACATGGTGCTGGTGAGTGCTTCTGTTTGTGGCCTTTCAGAATTATTGGGCATCTGTGAAAAGTACGCTCACAAACATGGCTTGACTTATAACGTCAAGAAAAGTGAATGCATGGTCTTTCGGGCCAGAGGAAAATGTCCGACAACAATACCTACCATAAATCTAGGTGGAACACCTCTGAAGAGGGTGGAACATTTTAAATACCTTGGACATATGTTGTCCTCTGATCTAAGAGACGATGCAGACATAGAGCGAGAACGCAAGGCGTTGTCTGTAAGGGCAAATATGATTGCCCGCAGGTTTGCCCGTTGTACCACTGAAGTGAAAACCACATTGTTCAAAGCATTTTGTACATCTTTCTACACGAGCAGCCTGGGTCACATACACGCGCGGACAGTACAGCGCCTTGCGTGTGCAATATAATAATGCATTCAGAGTGCTGATGGGGCTGCCCCGATTCTGTAGCGCATCAGGGATGTTCGCCGAGTCACAAGTAGACTGTTTCTACTCTACTATGCGGAAACGGTACACATCCCTGGTGCGCAGGGTTCGGGCTAGTTTCAACGGCATCCGCGCAGAGTCTTTATGGTTCACTTACTGAGCAATCGAAACCAGTAATATGTATGTTTGTGGAATTTTTACGTGTGTGTGTTTTTGTTATTATTTTATTACGTGTAATGTGTGTGCTATGATCCATGTTGGTCGAAATAAACGTTTATTATTATGTATTATTATATCAAAACTCAGAAGTAACACTACTGGCATATTTCAAGCTAATTTACGAGCACAAAGGCTGTTGATTCGACACCTCACGGCGAGAGTACCTCGAAAAGTTGTCGCCGTAGTAAGTGCACTACTATCTTTATTCCCGTTATATGAAAAAATGTTTTCTTAGTATTAAAAACGCAACGCCTTTTTAAGAGGTCGCTGGTATTTTTCATAGTAATTTGTACCTAAAAGGTACAAAATTAGTTCGGGAGACTGACTCTTTTATTATGAGTAAATTGAGATGAATTTATTAAACTAAAAAATAATGGCATTTCCTATAAAACATTGGAAAGTTTCTAAATTTTTGGTGAAGATAATCACCATTTTTCGGTAATTATATTGAACAAAAATCAAAGCACGACTTCTTAATCTACGTTATAACTTGAAAGTTTTATGACTACCCCCCTGATGAAGATGTTTCATGAATTGTTTAGGTCTAACATGTATTTTATTTAGCAAATAAAACAATGACATGCATTATTATTCTACTTTGAACCCTCACGTTTGACGAATTAAAGTTCTCAGCTTTCTAGCCATAGACATAAGGAACAAACGTATCCAACACAAAAAACGTACGATGAGAACAGTAATAGAGTCATTTCGTCTGAGTGTTGAGCTCTTAAAAATAATGATGCGGTATGTAGCTATTTCCAACAATGTCTGTAGATTTTTCCTTATTTTAAGGATCCAGCCGGTTTAGGTAGTCAAACATACAAACCAACCATAAGGTATAATATCTAACATATATTCATAATCATTAAGGTTTAATAGGGTTTTTACAAAATATATTATTTCAAGCAAAATTAAATTGTATTCATATTAAATTTTTATTGTGCAATTTACTCCTTTATGTTTATAAAGGAGTAGGTAAATCATTAATTATATTATCTGTCTAATGAGTAACTGGGTTTCTGTGCCCAGATGTAAATAATAATATATTTCTTTTGTTGTATCCCACGTCTCGACACAACACAACACAGTGATGTGAACCTAGCTTTCTTTAGACTTCTCGATATTAAAAAAAATATATTACCAGAAAGGATATGGTACAAAATGAACCCAGCTCCAGCGCTAATGATTTATATTTCAGATTGTCGAGAAGGAAGATTCATGTATAATAATATAAATGCGCTGTTTGTCGCTGTTTGTCTGTTACCTTTTCACGTCTCATCGGCTGAATGGATTTGGATGAAAAGTGGCGTACACGAAGATTATAATCTGGATTAGGACATACGAGTACGATACTTTTTATCCCGTGAGAATTTTCCCTTTGGATTAAATCCGACTTTCACGGATGCGATGCCGTTGGCAAAAGCTCTGTATCGGGTGGTTAACATAATTTTTAAGCCCTAGAGGTTTGTTAGGTGACTCAATTTGTTTCAAAGATTCATTATCTACCTCTATATATGTATGTGAAACACAAATATTGTTTCAACCTATGTTTGTAATTGACATTGATACCATCCAACCAATGTACCTCAAACCAGTTTCATTACAAAGGTTGACTGGAAGAGAATGCCTATGGCATTAAGTCCGCCTCTGTACATTTGTGTGCGTAAAGTTTAACAAATAAATATTTTAGACCACTAAAACAATGCAAATTTGGCGAAATTTCTGCGGGACCGGAAAAAAACGGGATGTGCGCGTACGAAGTTATGCTAACTGAATTCATACAAGCTTATGACGTAAGCTTGAAGTCAAACACAATGCAAAGTTGCATTATAAAAGTATATTTGTGAAAACTAATATACTCATTTAAGCACCATTGTTACTAACACCAAAATACTAACAAAATTATGGACCATGTAGTCTGAAATAAAGTTTATTGAAGTTATACTTCTTTTGGCGCGATGGAGAAAACTGATGAGAGTGAATTTTTACGATTCGCGCGCACACCGACACCTGAATTCTACATCGTGAAGTTAGTTCTAGGTGGCATGAAAATCGATAACTATGTTCAAGTTGTATATTCTAGTATTTTTTGATTGTCTTTAGTTTCTTTTATGTTTGAATTTCGAAGAAGAATGTGGTTTTAATTTCGAAATAAAGCGCCAAAATATAAGATACAAATATTTTCAGCTCCTTTTATTCTATCCTAGAAGATTTTATTGGAATATGATGATTTTTCGAAGACAAAAAACAGCCTCTTCATGAATGAGTTTTCTTAATCGGATTTGTATCTACAGTAGAACGGAACAAAGAATTTTACCGTTTATAATAATTATTAGTATTGACTGTTTTGAAAAAAGGAGTCTCGTAACTTATATGTCATTGTAAGTAGGTACCCATAAACTTCTCAGGTACACACCATCCAGAATAGAAAGTTGGTATTAATTTCAAATACTACTAACAAAACATTCGAAGCAAAAAAAAAAAATTTGCATGATATCTGCCCTATTTTATAAACAAACAGTTTTAAAACTATGAAACGTATCAGTTATTTAGCGTAATAGACTTAATTGGCGATCGTTCGAACGCAACAAATTGAAGCTGAAAACAATACAAATATTTTAAAACTTTAATATTTTTTTAGTTGTGAATGTTTTTTTTTTCCATAGGTACGCCAAAGAAGTATAACTTCTAACCGTGTACATAAGTACATACACTCTTTTTTATTTTTTTTATTATAATTATAAAAAAACAAATCCTCAAATGTTTTAATTAAGAATTAAGATCACTATTGTCACCAGTTTTTTTTTTCACGTATTAAGTGACTTACACTTTTGAAAATCGGCGTATCGAGTCTTTTAATATAAGATAATACGAAGATGCTTTATCCGCCATCTTGTTTTTTTTCTAAATCCTTATCGCTTGTGTCACTCAGTGTGCTATGACGAATCTAATGATTTTTCATTTGTTAAAATCAATCAAATCTTTTAGACTGCAGGGCTTGGCAAAGAAACTCTACCTACCTCTAGATAGAGCGATGGTTATGGTTCATTATTTTACTTACTCTATAATATGAGATATAAAACGTTTGCGCCAGAGCTGGGTTAAATATTGGGAACCATGAATCGTCTCCCTTTTTTCATCTTTCAATAAATAATCGGATAACAGAAATCAATAGTGTTGGTAACTTTCCTTATATCTAGCGTCAGTACATAAAAAAATTGCGATTCGGGTAGTTTATGGAAGAGTACTTTCTCGGAGTGGTCCCATTTTAATTTGGTGAAGATTTGATGAAGAATTTCGGAGATAGGCAACGGAACTCCTCAATAAATTATAGCAAATGGACTTGGATTGCTGAAATCTCATGTCTGTCTATAATTTATATCAGTTCATAACATAACATCACGCCGATACGCTGTGAAGGGTAAGCACATGTGAACCACTGAAAAGTGAAAAAAAAAACTTTTTACAAAAATTTAACTGACTTCCAAATAAAAAATACTACAAAGTATAAAATAAAAAAAAGTTTTTTAAACTTTGTAGTGTTTTTTTATTTGGAAGTCGGTTGTATTTTTTTGTAAACAGTTTTAACGACAGCGTTTTCAACAAATCTTGGAAGCACTATTCCAAGTTGAAATAAATATGGAACAGTCGACGAGTTAGACTCAGACTTGTCCGGATTTTATTATAAACATCATTCATCGTCATAACCACTTATTCATTCGATCGTGTGAGACACATGACAAGTGTTCAAAATGTATTTAAATGGAAAATTAATATTTGTGTCACTACTACTGTTAGCGGCAACAACGACATCAGTGTTTGGTGGTAGAAAAAATCAGAATCGTGTGACGGTATTTAATTTAAATAGACACGATTATTATACGTGCCTTCCCTTGGTAGCTCGACCGGGACATACCACGCTTGTACCTGTAAGACAAATACGGCTATTTGGTGAGTCTCAACCAGCAGCACGCCATCACATCATACCATACTTAACTTTAAAAACATTTTACAACTTGGTGGTCCAGGAAAATCCCAGTAGCCCACTGGGTGAGCACATGGCGCGACGCGTCATAGAAATATGGACCATATTCAAGAATAATGAACAGGCCGGCAGTTTTTTACCGGGTCATGAAAATCAGTTCATTATTACGATCGGAGGACAATCAAACCCATCATTCAATGTGGACTACAGAATGCAAGCTGCTTATATCTGGATGCCAGGCAACATTTTCTACGGACCAATTCCCGACAATCGTAAAGATGACCCAAAGGACAATTTTGATGAAGCCGCTGAAAAAATTGTTGGCACAGATCCATTTTTAATCCTACGACGTTTAAACGCCAATATGAAACATTATATCAACAGTCCTAGCGAACGAACAATTGCAATTTTCGATACAATAATGATCGATTTGAGTACTATTTATGCCAGAGAATCACCATACGAATTCAAGGAGGATGATTGGTTTGTAGCCGCTACGAACAGAAACGGAAAAAAAAAATTTAGCATAAAAATTAACCGACACTGATTAACCAGAACAGGCGGACCAGAGCAATTGATATGAGCGAGGATTACATAAAGGCAGTTGAAAGAAAATGTTAAGAATACATGAGCCAATTGATACCGTAATTAAAATTTCTGTCCTGTTATAGACAGCTTGTATTAGTGTATTCAATAAAACACACAAACAAACAATTTTTTTTTTTTTTTAAATCTTTGTTCAACTCACACACGGTCATCCGATCCCAAACTAGGCAGAGCCTGTGCTATGGAAACCAGACAACTGATAAACATACTTATATATTTCTAAATACATACATATTATAGACAATTTACACCCAGACCAAATGATCACGCTCATCACACAAAGATTTGTCCTGGGTGGGAATCGAACCCACGACCTCCGGTTTAGCAGTCAGGGTCACTAACCATTCAACCAACAGGCCAGTCATAAATATTTCGTAAACGGACAGAGTAAAAACACAAAGGTATGGTTTGTAAGAAGAGTGGAACAAGGTGGTGGAGTGAGAGCAGTGTTTGATCATGGCTACTGGATGTATTATTACTACGGTGTTCAATTACCATTCGAAATTAATGGTAAATATCTTTGTTTATAGTCGATCGTTATAGATCGACTTCTTACAGTAGATCGGTTCGAAACCAATTGGAGAGCCAACTATACAAGAGTTGAAACCTGATGGAAGCATGGTCCGAGAAACTGACTACGGATCTTTAAGTACATTTATCAGTTTTATATCGGCATAAATGGCCAACTCTGTGTTCTGCATGGTGTTGGACGTAAAATAATAGCACCATCCCATCACTTTCTGTGGGTGTCGTAAGAGGTGACTAANACCAACAGGCCAGTCATAAATATTTCGTAAACGGACAGAGTAAAAACACAAAGGTATGGTTTGTAAGAAGAGTGGAACAAGGTGGTGGAGTGAGAGCAGTGTTTGATCATGGCTACTGGATGTATTATTACTACGGTGTTCAATTACCATTCGAAATTAATGGTAAATATCTTTGTTTATAGTCGATCGTTATAGATCGACTTCTTACAGTAGATCGGTTCGAAACCAATTGGAGAGCCAACTATACAAGAGTTGAAACCTGATGGAAGCATGGTCCGAGAAACTGACTACGGATCTTTAAGTACATTTATCAGTTTTATATCGGCATAAATGGCCAACTCTGTGTTCTGCATGGTGTTGGACGTAAAATAATAGCACCATCCCATCACTTTCTGTGGGTGTCGTAAGAGGTGACTAAGGGACTCACCAGAGAATGGGCACCAGCATTCTCTGTGCACTGCGACAGCTACACTGCGATCACCAACCCGGGGTCGTTACGCGGGGTCGGCTTTTTAAATCCAGTGGCGCCATTTATTCCACTGTTAAGCATCCTCCACTTCACTCCACACGTATTTACTCAGCTAATACAGAGGTATGTAAATAAATCGACTACAATTTCAAAAGAAAAAACGACTCTAAAATCTTGTGAAAAAGTCTTCTAGCAGACTACCGTTTCAGAAAGTAAGCGGCTTGTAAATCAACGAGGTGTGGGTCTATTTTCTGGGTCTCAAGTGTAACACCACTGAATTGGGGTTGGCGGGATAGAAGTGTTATCGCGTTATGTTGGTGACATAACTTATTTCAATGTGTAGGCATTACAGTGTAGTTTGCGATCAAGGTTTACTTTTTTATATAAGAGTAGGTTTGACAGGTTCTTGAAAATTCTGTTGACGGCAATAAGCTCAATAATTGAAACTATAGATAATGTTTAAGCTTAAACATATCTGACGTTTCTTTAGTGTACTTACTATAGGAACGTTTATCTCTGCCTAACCCGAGGAGGAATACAGGCGAGATGTTATGTTGTACTCATTAAATATAAGGTAAATAGGTAGTAATAGATATCAAGAACATATTTAATTGTATATTTAAATTAATTTAACACTCAACACCCAAGTTATACATTCAATTTGTTAGTTAAATAAACACAATATTGTTATTAACTACTTGCTGCCGCCTGCGACTCCGGCCGCGTGAATAACTGAAATTATCCCAAAGGTACATACTTCCGGGATAAAATGTGTTATTCCAGATTATAATTTACCTCTGTGCCAAATTTCATCAAGATCCGTTCAGCCGTTCTGACGTGATTGAGTGAGAAACATTCATACATCCAAATATCCGCATTTAAAATATTAGTATAAATATAAAAGTATAGATAAGTGTGCGTTTTAGCTAAACGAACACTTATCTGTACTTCGATCGATAAATATTCTTTATTAAGGTATAGTTTTAGTTAGTATTTAACCCCAAAAAAATCAAATAAAACTTTTTACAGAACAAAAGTGTTTCATTTCAGTAAACTATGTTTTTGTTTTTAACAGTCAAACTGCTAAGAGTCACCTTATTAAACATATTAGCTCAATTAAAGGCTGACGCGTCATATCTTTAACCGACTTAAAAAAAGAAAGAGTGTAGTGGCATCTATATCGCCACAAAAACTTACGTAGCGACATCTATACCACCACATACGAACTAAAGACTTCACAGACACACAAAAACAGGCTGTCCGTTTCGGTGGATGTACTGAAAACTCTATAGTTACCACTGCTGTCAAAACAGACAAGGAAAACATCGTGACGAAACCGGCAAGTGCAAACTAAAAATTAAAAAAATAGTATGACAATTATGGATGTCATATTATTTATTCGTCACGATGATTTTCTTCACCGTTTTGACAGCAGTGGTAACATTACAGGCATGGCAGCAAAGACAAGCGTCTACTTGAAAAATCGATCAACCTGCCGCGCCATTAGCGGTAAAACCTGATCTGTCTCATCTGAACGTTTTTGGAAGCAGATCACTTTTTCATGTTCCATCAAACCAGAGATGTATATTGGATATGAAAGCCAAATAAATATCCCACAAAAATCTGTTCCTGAAGATTTTTGTTGGTTATTCAGATGATCTTCGTACTTATTATTTCTTGTTACTAAAGTCAAGAGATGTTGCATTTTTTGAAGAAAAATATTAAGCTTGTAGGTACTGTGAACTCTGATATTGTCAATTTATTCACACAGTCACCATCGCCAGCAGTTTTAAGACAAGAAATACTACCCTCCTCTTCATCTGGGAGATGTGAGGTAGATGCTCCTAGCATGGATACTTCTTTCATGGTTGCTGAGGATGCTGATGTTGAAATCAGTGAAGCAGTCAATGTAGAGGTACATAATGTTGATGATCAACAGCCAAAATGGATCTAGTCGATATCCTTCAAGAGTTCGCAAACCACTGGATTACTTCTCGTATCATACTCTGCTAGACGATGGATGCGATGATTCAAATAGTTATGGGGCTGCGATTAACAGCGATGAAAAAGATAACTATTTATAGCAATGAAAGATGAGTACAATGCCTTAGTTAGACAGGGCACATGGGTTTTGGTAGGCAAGCCAAAAGTTAAAAACTGTAGATATTCCTACATAGCTAGTGGGTCTTCAAGTTGAAGCGTGATGCAAAAGGTGGCGTTGTTAGGTATAAAGCGCGCCTTGTAGCCAAAGATTTTCGACAAAGAGAAGGTGTCGACAACCACGAAACCTTTTCTCCGGTTGTACGCAACTCGTCGTTGCGAACCCTGTTAGCACTTGCAGTCCAGGAAAATTATAAGGTCACATGGACGTGGACACAGCTTATCTGAACGGTGATTTAGGAGAGGAACTATATTAAGTGTTGATTTCATGGTTGTACGGCAGTTTGAGTACTTTATGCAGCCAACCCAAATGTCCTACTTCAGTATTGATCGTCGAATCGTTGAGCTCTATCTGACAAATACCAAACCGACAAATGCCTGTACTGTTTGGACAAGACAAATCAAATCTATGTGGTCTTTTACTCAACAGAGCACTTCAGAGTTCTCATGTAATTTGACTCGCACGAGCCCTCTCTGGGCTCGAGATACACCGAAACAAAGTCATAGGTTGTTTTTTCGTTGTTCGTGGGAACCATCGTCTAGTTTAAACCGACCAAATAAAAAAAACACTTTTAAACTTATTTACAAAATAAATCATATCATTTTTGTTTATGTTCAGAAGGTGCTGAAGCTTGCTAAATAAATTAATAAATATTTGTTTTTTTTATTTCGATTAAATAATTTTTCTCCTCTGGAACCGATTGCATAGCCATATTCTTGTTGTTCTTGAAAAATGGTAACATAAGTCGGTATCGAAAAAATAAAAAAACAACTAAAAACACCTTTTTTTGTTGTTTCTTCGTATTTTAACACCGACCTCCGAAATTAAAGTTAATTTATACTTTGTAGTGTTTATTATTTGGAAGTAGGTTGTATTTTTTGTAAAAAAAGTTTTTATTTTTCACTTTTTAGTGGTGATACCCCAAAACTAAATTGACATTATTCCCATAATGAGTAGTTGCGCCATTTGCCGTTAACTTTTTGTGCCTTCGCAGTCCAAGTCCAGAGAAATCAATAATATCTAGTAAAGTGAAAAATTGTTAGGTCTATGTACATCCCATCTTTCATCATCTTTGGGATGTAGAGGTGGGTTGGGATGTTGAGGTGAGGAGGTCACTGTTTATCTTTGAAGTTTACAGTACAGTGCAAATGCAATGTAGCTATAACTAAACCCAATGCAAAAATATTCATCAAGATCAGTTAATAAACAATAAAGTTATGCCCGAAAGATAACCCCAACAACATGTTAATTCAGGTTGACTTGTTTGCAACTGCGTACCCCTTCGCAGCGTACCGGCATTTTATTCTATCATTAGTTGAAGAGTTCCGTTGCTTACCTGCGCAATCCTTCATCAGATCTTTACCAGATTGAATTGGAGCCAGTTTGGAAAAACAATCTTCCAAACAAAAAAATAATCATCCAAATCGGTTGACAATTAAAGAAAATATCGCTGATCAAACATTTGCCCTGGGATCCCAGCATCAGATCCTAACTTATACCTTCCATCATCAGCTCAGCAAGATGAGATGTTGATTACCAGGCACAATTATCTGAATTGCGTTAGAAGGTTTATGCAAAACATTGTATGTGCCTTTAAAATTTGAGGGTTGCCTTCGATTTCCCTAGGATCCCATCATCAAATTCTGACTTGGTGCCAATGGGAACCTCGAAAAACAACTAAAATGTAAACTTCAAGCTTTCTTATGCAGTTAGTGGTATTTATTTTAGTTCAATCATAGATTCCATGCCACCAACTGCATAAAACTGCTTGAAAAGTGTTTTTTTTTATCTTTAGTCGTTTTTGAAGCCAGCCAGGTTTTTTAAAAAGGTAAAACAAATATTTTGATATTAATTCCTTTCTCTATAGCAGCTATAGAATACCACCTTTAAATATGCCCACAGACTTCTGGAACTCGCTGTAGAGTTTTCAGTATATCCACCATTACCGAAAGACCATCGAATTTGAAGACGAATTGAGAACCTCCTATAAAAGTATAAGGAATAGGGTTTGAAGCCCCACAAACCTCCATAAAAAAGGGAGGATCCAGCGACCAGACGGGTGTTGTGTCAGGTGGACAACTGCCTGATGGTTGACATTTGGGCTGTTGTAAATGTTCAAATGGCACGGAAAACTCTGATACCGCGATGCAGGATTTGTATGACGTCAGGTCTTTAGTTCGTATTTAGCGGTATAGATGCCGCTACGTTAGTTTTTGTAACGGTATCGATATATACACTCTTTATTTTTTAAAGTCGGTTAAAGACATGACTTTCCACTTGTCTGATGCGGTTTCATTGTGGTTGTCATCTGATAATTCGGCCTTTAATTAAGCTAATATGTTTAATAAGGTGACTTTAGCAGTTTGACTGTTATAAAAAAAACATAGTTTCCTGAAATGAAACACTTTTGTTCTGTAAAAAGTTTTATTTGATTTTTTTGGGGTTAAATACTTACTACAGCTAAAACTATACCTTAATCTTGAATATTTATCGTAGATAGCTAAAATGAACACTTATCTATACTAATAATATAAATGCGAAAGTTTGGATATCGTTGGATGTTTGTTACTCAATCACATCAGAACGGCTGAACGGATCTTAATGAAATTTGGCACACAGGTTTATTATAATTTGGGATAACACAAAGGATACTTTTTATCCCGGGAATATATCCCCTTGAGATATTTTTCGACATTTACGCGGGCGATGCCGCGAGCGGCAGCTAGCAGATAATAACAATACTGTGTTTATTTAACTAACAAGATGAGAATATATAAGTTGTGTGTTGAGCGTTAAACTAGTTTCAGTATACAATAAAATATATTCTAGATATCTAGTACTACCTTATATTTAATAAGTACAACATAACATTTCGCCTGCATTCTCCTAAGGCTAAGGCAGAGGTAAACGTTCCTATAGTAAGTACACTACTGAAACGTCAGATATGTTTTTAAGCCCCATATGATAAGGAGCGCACCTATAGCCGTACACAGGCCAGAAAGTAGAGACACCAGGCTGCAAATAATAATATTGTTACTATTACATACCTCCTGGCAGGGTTCCGGAATTAGTTCAAAAGAGTTACCGCGGCCCTGGAACGCAAAGGGCCTAAGAAGGAACACAGATGGGTTTGAGTGAGTAAGAGTCTGACACGCCCTCAGCTCCACCCTCGAGCGGAAGAAGTCATTTGGTGTTTATCCCATCCTTACAAAAAAAAGAAAAATGTCTGCTAATGAGAAATTTTAGACAAAAAAAACAATGTCTCTTCAAATAAGTATTTTAACTTCTGTCATATTATTCTATACATTAAAGTTCCAATTATGAATTTAAAGTAAGGTATGCCTAAATATTTTAGATCACAGCACAATATAATGCATTGCTTTTCGGTATACTTGGGAATCATATGTTAGGGGATTAGAGAGAGGGAGATTCTGATAGATTGTGACTGAGCTGCGAATATGAAAGTTGCTTAAAAAATTTAGAATTGGCCCACAAATATGTACTTAAAATAAATTTCAAAAACCTGTCAAAACCAATTCTCATTTCAAAAAGTTAACCTTGATCGTAAACTACACTGTATGCCCACACACTCAAAACAAGTCGTGTCACCAACGTAACGATAACACTTCTATCCCGTCAACCTTAATTCAGTCGTGTTACACTTAACCTTCAAGCGGTCGCGCGGCGTCGAATCGACCGCACTGGATACATTTTCATTCATAA
>NDFZ01005455.1:8300-88381 GCA_002192655.3 Mamestra configurata
CAAATATATTTTTTGTATGATAATCCCATTCATTTTTTTCCACAATATTTCCCCATTTTTATCAAACCACATCACATGAAGTTCATCCTATTATACTTCTGAAATATGGATCCAACTTCACATATCGTTGGCCATCTCGGGACAGGAGTGTAGTCATATGCCGCCATTTTCGTGACGTAAGCAAGCTCCACGCCTTTTGCCAGATAACTCTTAGTTTATTGATAAAGCTAGCTGAGGATTTGTGTTCGGGGTTTGTTTTTCACATGTCCTACTAAATCTCTTTGATCTTAAATGGTTGAAGGGTGTATTTTGTGCTATCCCTTGGATTGAGACTATAAAATGTAATAATTGTTTTAACTCAGCCAGTCTTTTGTTAATCTGTATCAAATCAAATCTGAGCATAGTCTGTCTGTCTCTTCATTGGTTGACGAATTAGGGCAGCAGAAGACAATCAAATCAATTGACGTGATTTAATAAAAGCATTCGATAGCGATGCGGTTGAATTTTTTTGACGCTGTATTTTAGTTAGGAGTTTTTATTTTTAATTTATTTGTGTATAGTTTCGAATTTAAAATATTAAATGTACATGTTAATTTATAAACAAAAGCATTTGAGGAGATTTTAGAAACTGTAGATTGGGCAGTTTACTAGAGGATTAGGTTTGCATATTTTATTTTTAAAAGATATTAATGTAACAAATGATAAACGCAGCGAAACAAGAACGAAAAGTGGGGCGAACACGGAAAATTAAAAATAAGGCGAATTTTGTGGGGAATCCGGAGCAAATCGATAAGTCACTGTACCTACTTACAATTTCAAGGAAGTATATAACGATAATTTAGATTAAAAAAAGCATAATATGATTGGTCACTACGTGACTGATTTTAACAATAGTAGATGTTCGAAAAACGTTTTGTCCCAGGAAAGTCCTACATTCTAGATTTTACGAATGTGAAGTATAAACGTAAGGTAGCGAGTTACATCTTTTCTTCAACAGTTTCTTAAGGAAAGCTCCAAGATTTAAAACCGATTTCGTCGCAGACTTAAGTTAAACCTGACACTTATACTAGGTTTCAGCCGGATTAGTCTACCAAGGCTGAATAGTAAGTAATACGAAACTAGACAGCACTTTACTTTATACCTAAAAACGTTGAGGATTAAGGTGTTATTCTGTAAACAACTCACTCAAACACGGTCTGGACAGGTCCACTCAAACCTCCGTGGTGCTTTCCTCAAAAGGCCACCTCAGACGTTAACCTACATGGTTTTCAAATGTTTTTGACCATTCTATGGACTTCAAAAGAGACCATGACCTCTGAGTTTATTTCGGTGTTTCTTCTCAGGGAACACCGGCCTCAGCTAGATTATTATAACAAAAAACAAATGTTTGACGTGTAAAAAATTTACTTGTAACCTATTTGCAAAATAAATATCATTTATCATTCATAATTTTTCATCGTTTACAAATTCGAATAGTGACAAGGGACGTCTTCAGAAAAAGTGACATCTTTTCGGCGATAGCGATTGTCGAAATGCCAAACTGTTTAGAGTTGACCACGCGACATTGGATGAGCCATACATTTTTTACTACAATCGTTATTGCTTGACAGAAAGTCACTTTTTCAAGAGGCGAAAATGAAATAGAATAGTACCTTTACTGATCCGAGGAGCCGATGATTGATAGTGGGTTCACACGATACAGACTTTTGTCTGCAGAGACTTTGAACTCTGAATAAAACATCCTATCACACTGACAATTGTCTGCACAGAGGTTGTTGCACAAATAAAATTCTATTTGTAGTTTATGGAAGTCTGTTTGGTGTGGACGATCCATAAGTACCTAATAACAGTCGCTAGCCGATGTCAGTCTGTTGATGGGCCACAATCTATTGTATTTTTTTTTTCACACACGGTCATCCGATCCCAAACTAGGCAGAGCCTAGTTTGGCCTGCTATGGCAACCAGAGAACTGATAAACATACTTATATATCTTTAAATACATACATATTATAGACAAATTACACCCAGACACAGAACAAATGATCATGCTCATCACACAAAGATTTGTCCTGGGTGAGAATCGAACCCACGACCTCCGGTTTAGCAGTCAGGGTCACTAATCACTCGACCAACAGGCTAGTCAAATAATATCAATATGCCGAAGGTCTTCCCCTATATATATTAGAAGTGGCAAGCCAGATAGGGTATTTTACTGTTATGAAATAGATACCTAATATTAAACATTACGATTTGTGAAAAAATTAATAAAAATGGTCAAAAAACAGAGAAGACAGACACTTTTGAAGTTATTCTTCTATCACACAAAACATAATTTGTACTGGATGGCTTCAATTCAATATGGCGGGATATTTGAGTGACGGCACATGCAATTAGTGCTGTCTCTGTTTATCACAGATTTCCTCTTTATAATATTAGTTTAAATTTTAAAACGCTGACAACACCGCCATTTTTTGAGATTTTTAAGCAATACCTTTTTAACTGCGTCTTGTCTGCCTCTAGGTTTTGAGAAATGTAATAAAAAATCCAATGAAATACCCTATTGATCGCTATCAGTGTGAGTGTAAAATCGCACATCAAATACACAATTTTTACTGATGGTATAATTTTATGGTTGCCATGGCAATTAACGTGTTTGTTATAAGTTAAAATAAAATCATTTTTTTTAGTTTTATAATTATTATTGTATGCATGTTATTTTTATTATTTAAATTAAATAAATGATACTCGGCACTAACTTCGTTTTATTTTGAATTTTCGCCCAGTTGCCGGGTGCACAAACAGTGAGTTTCAAAGTGAACTCATAGAACAACTCTGTTCTGTGCGTTCGTTCATCCCTCATTTTTGTGAATAAGGTTTTTATTTACTGCTTCTTTTACGTGCTTTATATTGAGCGTGGGGTGAATACTGATTCAAGTGGGTAGTAATACGATATTCTTCAGTAAGTAGGTAGCTTACATGAGAAGTATAGGAGAATCTTTGGGATAAGGGAAAATGTCTGATTGGATTAGGACGACGTCTTTTAAGATAGTTGGATTATAAGCAACTGGTTTTCATGTTTTATTTTCGCGAAAAAAAAAGGACACATAACCGTCTGTAGTGTTCCATCTATTTCTGTATCGAAATTCATCAAAATTAGTTCAGTGATTTTAGGTCGCTCTCTCGCTACGCTCAGGAGTTAACTCTCGAATCCTTCGTTACTTTCGGGATTCAATATGACGCCCGTGACATAACACATTGCTTTATCCCCTCGGTGCATAATCTAACGGCATCTATCTATCTATCTATTGGGTTATGGTTTCCGCACTTAGTCCTGATGTTGGACCATTGTGCGTGGGCCATGGCGGCCGTCATTCCAACCAGCCGACCTCCCTCCAGAAGCAGATCAGTCCTCCTAAAGAGTTCAGGGTGTCTGTGAGTGAATTTGGTGTTCCTATCGTTTGTCTACGTATATCGGCGACGCCTGTGCACTCAAGGAGCACGTGCGACACCGTTTCCTCCTCCTCCATGCATGCTCTGCACAGAGGACTGTCTGTTATACCTAGTGTGTGGAAATGCTTATTCAGTGAGCAGTGTCCGGTGATGGTCCCCGCCACCATTCGCAGGCTGCCCCTATCCAGTCGCAGAAGGCGCTTGGTAAGTTTATTGTTTAGGAGTGGTATAGCCTCCTTGGACTGCCTGCAGCCTGGTGCCGAGGTCCACCAGCGTTCTGCTTGTGTGTGGGTATGTTCTTGTAGCCACGTGCGTAGCTGGGTGAAAGGGAGTGGCACTATGGGTTCGGGTCCAACAGCCATCGTACCAGACCCCCTCCTGGCCAGTTCATCGGCCGCGTCATTTCCTAGTGATCCGCTGTGACCTTTTATCCACTGCAGCGTCACGGTGTTGCGGTTTGTCACCGTGACGCGTTCTAGTGCATTGTGGCATTCTTGTATTTGTTTCGAGGTGGTGTAGTTTCTATTTAGGGATTGGAGAACTGAGGCGCTGTCGGAGAGTATACGAATATGAGTGTCCGTGACTCCCCTGGCTTCTATGGCATGGATCGCTAGGATAATGCCCACGCATTCCGCCTGGTAAACGGTGTTGAGCTTTCCTAGTGGTCTGGATATTCTAATGTTGAGGTCGCTGGAGTAAACTCCAACTCCGGTTCCGGTACTTGTCTTTGATCCATCAGTGTAGATTCTCAGCTCTTTGGGACCTGAGTGGTCATCCGATTCTTGTGTTAGCACTATGTTATAGTGCTTTTGGAAATGGTGCATCTTTTGAGCTTTGTCATTGGGTGATGACATCATGGGTTGTCGTTTTACGGCATCTTCCATGATGCGTGTGTGTTTGATTCTAGAGTCTTTACCTAAAGTGCCAGCTGTGCTGAGCCTGAAGGCCGCTAGGGCCGCTTCCTCCTGCACTATAAGGTGCAGTGGTGGCAGCCCCAGCATAGCCTGCAGGGCCGCAGTGGGTGCCGTTCTCATACTGCCAGTGATTGCCACACAGGCGAGCCGTTGCAGCTTCTCAAGGTCTTTCTGTGCTGTGCTCAGGTCGGTCCTGGGCCACCAAACTAAGGCGCCATACGTGATTATCGGTCTGATAACTGTGGTGTATAACCAGTGGGTTGTATTGGGGCTAATACCCCAGTTCCTACCTAGCATGCGTTTGCATTGCCACATGCATATAACGGCATCTAATCTATTTAATGGCATAGATGTGAAAACGAAACAGACTGACAGGCAGACACTAATTCACATTTATAATATAAGAGTGGATCTGTAATCTCAAGAAATAAATTAATATTTTGTTGTAAAGTACGCGTCAATAGTATAGTATGTCACAATAATGACTTTCTTTAATTCAAAAGACTTTAAAACGAAACAATGTTTTCTCCGTTCCCGTTTTTAAACGAATATTATTTTATTTTAAAAGTTCCACATTCGAATTACTCCCACATGCGACCGGCAAGATTCCGCGACTAAATTTGCATGTTACGAACGAAAAGTGGAATGTACGTCATAATGGAGTATGCCGCATTTGTGTGTGACCTACTAAACTTGGCAGGGTTATATTATTAGGTAAGTAGGATTTTATCGTTACGATCGTTAAATTTATAATTAGAATTTTCCTATATTTATCTGACATAGCCAATAGTGGAGTGCCCGGGGAGTTTGACCTCAGAATCCAATTACTGTGAATAAATTAATGTAAACCTTCTGAATTATGTTTTATAGACAAAATACTAAAATGTTTACCATTTTTTTGTTCCTTCTTTTTTAAGTTGATTTAACTAAACTAAGATGAGAAAAAACTTTTTAGTGGTTCACATGTGCTTACCCCTCCACAGCGTACCGGCGTGATGTTATGTTATAAACTGGTGAAAACAATAGACAGATATGAGATTTCAGCAATCCCTATCTCCGAAGTTCTTCATTAGATCTTCACCAAATTTAAATGGAACCACTCCGAGAAAGTACTCTTCCAAAAACTACCCAAATCACTTAAGTGTGCCTATAAAATTAATAAAATAACTAGAAAATTAAAAAAAAAACGTTTTTCCTCCCCAAACTCTACTCCTATACTCAAAATTTATTTATTTTCGTTATGCGTCCGTGTTTGGGTCACAGGAGTATGTGTACCAAATTTCAATAGAATCGCGTCAGCAGATTCGGACTCTCACTTTGCTGTGACTGACGGACAGACAGACAGACACATAAACAACCAAGTGAACGGAAACGAAACCAAGGATAGTTCCGTTTTTTAAGGATGTTTGAAACCCAAAAATGTTGCAAAACCGGGGATCTTTTTTTTCTCTTTCTTATATGTCGCAGCCGAAGTTTGGGTTAACTAGTTTTTATAAAATAGTTAGTTTTTCATAAAATCCTAGTATTCTTCCAACTACATTGGGGTCGGCTTCCCGTCAAATAGGATTCAGCTGAATACCATATTTTACGTGGAGCGGCTGCCTACCAGACCTCCACAACCCATTAACAGGGTAACACGGTACTTCTTGGCAAGACTGGAGTCAGATTTATTGCCTTCTGACAATCTGTAACGACTGCCCAAGATCTACAAGTGACAGCCGGGACCAACATCTTAACGTGCTTTCCGAGTCACGGAGTTTCGGTGAGTTAAAATGATCACCCATCCACAGACCGAACTTGGCAAGCGTTGCTTTACTTTGAAGATAACATCGACCCGTATGTCTGTTATTATTTAGCCTCGAACTCCTCTTTTATTGATAAAATATCTTTTTATTTGTTATTTATAAAATAATTTAAGTAAATAAATAAAGTATGTTCATGCTATTCACTCAGCAGAACTAGTTCAGTAATCCATCATTGTTTGAACGCATGGCGTTTGACACGACTGTGTCACTGGAAATTCAAATTTCAATAAATATTGATGTTCAAAATGACCTATATAAACTCAGATATCAAATATTTTCACAAAATACTCGTAGTAACTAATTACTACGAGTATTTTGTGAAAATATTTGATGAGAGATGTCTATCGATACCTAAGTATCGATAGACATCTCTGACTGTTTTTATTTCACTTGGGCTCAATTTTGTTTCGGACAAAGAAACTCGATCATGTCACAAAATAACTGTCAGTTTTTTAAAAACGTATTGTTGTAAACATCACTGGCCACAAACAAAAAATAAACAAAAATGGGTCGCGTGACGTTCCATAGAACCGATAACAATTCGAAATAAAAATAGAACGTTTGAATCGAGTCTATTAATTTATTTTCAACTCACTTGCTCGTAAAGTGAGCCTTATAACATTGCTTTAAGGGCCATAAACAAAGTTAAATTAGTACCTTACTACTAGTTATATGTAAGTAAGCAGAGCATTTTCCATTTAATCGGGTACCTAATAGTTATTTTTTTAGAAACAACAAAGAGGTTTTATGCCGCTGAAAATCCATATACATTTTTGGAATGAATAAATGTGTGCGTCCTTAATTAAGTCAAACAAACATTTATTAATTATTATAAAATTCACAATACTTTGTTATAAAATATTCACATTGTACCACTTAAAATTATAATTTTGAAGTAGGCTGTATGTTCACTCACCTTGCAATTGGCGCGTGGTAAAAAACCTTCTCGCCATTTCCCTTCATTTTCATATTTTGTTTTTATCGTATTTGTCGCTGTGTGGTATAATGACAAGTTTTAGTGCAAAAGATGAACAATTGATAGAGTTAACCCCGCCAGAAATACTAAATGAAGCACAGCCTAATCCCCGCAAAATCTATAGAAAAGTACTTAGCTGCCTACGATAGTTTCCTACAATGGAAGAGCAAGAAAAAAACCCAGTCATTTTCTGAAAACGTGTTTTTGGCGAATTTCTCTGAACTCGCCAATACACACAAGCCCAGCTTCCTGTGGTGCATTTATGTATTCCAGGTTAATAAACATGTTTAACCTCAAACATGGAGTTGATATCAAAACGTACTGAAACTTGATGGCATTTTAACCGAACCACAACCGTGTACATTTATTTATTTATTCATTCATTATTATAACACCTTTACAGATACATCCAAGGCGATGTTATAACATAGGTACATATTAAACATAATATATAATACAATACATCAGATACCTTAATCATTATTTATATGGCTAGACCGTTTTCAATTAGATTTTGCGCATCTCCTAGCATGAGTTATTATTTTGGTGTCTACTGCTACCAGTAATTTCTATGATTTGCCTTTGTCGCCGATATTTACACAAGAAGAAAACAAAAGTACTAAAGAAATGGCCATCCAAATCTATCCATTATCGCTTTGAAAATTGTACGTTCACCAATATTGTTTTAATAATTAAACGATATAAGCAATACATTTTTGTTTTTTCCTCGCAAATGTGTTGAAAAACGTCGTATGAAACTCGTGAGCTGCGCTAACTACACACTCGTCTGAATTACGCCCTCGCCTACGGTTCGGGCTGTAACCCACAGCCTCGTGTGTAATGGGCAACTAAGCTCGCTTGTATCATAATATACTATTATTAGCAATCGGAGTCTAGAGAAATAAAAAAGAAACATTATGTTATTTGAATTCAGAATTCGAGGCATTATCAAATTTAGGAATAAAAAAACTATGTCGTAACATGACAAAGTTCAAATTTTATTGCGACATATTTGTACTTTGTATATAGTATGACTTTAAAATGGTCAATTAAAATCAACCTAAAAAATACACGACGCTGAAGTCGTCCAGTTGGTGGCGATGGACTAAAATTGTCTCGAATTTTGTTAATGCAAGTATAGTCAATCATTTTGTTTATTGGCTGTCTAGTCTGAAATAATACAGTAAATTAAGTTTAATAATTTAGTTTTATTCTGTTTCTTTTTCTTAAAATTACAAACTTGGCTTGCAAGGTTACTTGAGCTCAGGCTGCACCAATTTATTCTAGCCAAGTTCCTAATTAATGGGACATTCGTAGCTCGTAACTTCAAAGACCAGAAACGGTCTGGATTCTTTAGAAACTGTCTGGGAAAGGATATTGGTGCAATTAAAGGACGATTGAAAGGTAACGAACCGTCTTGTCTTTGATTTCTTATTCTTTTTTGTAGCTTCCTTATTAGCTACCTATTTCTAGGAGTAGAATAAAATATTGTGATGAAAAATACAATTTTAAAGGCAATTTAGATAAGTGCTTATTAAAATAAGCCCTCATTTAAATTGCCTTGTTAGTTGGTCGGTATGTATGGGTCACATCTTGCAACTGAATTTAAATCAATTTTTGATAAAAAAGTACTTCTGAATGAGCACAATGCTAATGCGTTTTACATATTTTTTATCTTTTTCGCTCATAAGAGAAGATAACTTTTAGTTTCAGTCAGTAAAGAGGCAGTTTCTGCGCATTATTTTTAATCTTTTTATTTTATTATTGACTAGCTTTTCCCTCGACTTCGTACGCGCATATCCTGTTTTTTTCCCGTTTCCGTGACATTTCGGGAAATCCTCCCTTAGTGCTCCCCTATGGAGTGTAGGGAAGCTACATGCCAAATTTCAGTTTTCTGCGACTAGTAGTTTCGGTTGTGCGTTGTCTGTCAATGACTCAGTCAGTCAGTAACGGAAGAATTTTATATAGATTGATTGGCTGGCGTTTGACCACAATTTCACATGATGGTAATCTATTATATACAACACAACAGAAATAATAAAATAAAATTTAATTATGTCAAACAAATTTACATTACATTAAAATCCTCAAATTAAATTAAAACCGATAAATAAAATTTTCATCCATAAATTCAATTTTAAAATATAAATAAATTTAATTATACATCAATTATGTGGTCTTTGATACAGGAAACTTGCCTATAATTGAAGTGAACAAAAACACCACCCTTGCCCAGGTTGTCTCGTGTGGTCCTTGCATTGGTTACTCGCAGAGTTGTTAATAGTTTCTGTGGCCCACTTGGAAGACCCTGAACCATCCCCGAACCATTATGGGAAGCTGTAACTCCATCCTCGCAAAGTTGTATCGCTGAAACGGCAGAAGAAGAAGAGGGCGCTAATATGGAGTTCTGTCAAGAGTTATAGCAGGCAATTGGGTTGCTATACGTAACGACTGCCAAAGATCACTATCAACATAACATCTAGCAAGTCGTACTCAGCGCTTCTCCTCCACATTTATTATGCGCACAGCCAAAGTGTGGAACTCTCTGCCAGCGTTTGTGTTCCCTTCCAAATGTAAACCGTCTGCTTTCAAAGCCAGAGTGAACAGGCATCTTCTGAAAGAAGAAAGAAAAGAAAGAAAATCAGTTTATTCTGCCAGAAAAAAACGCACAGAAACGCTTAAAATAAAAAAAACTTATCAACTACATACAACAAAAATAAATTAAAAAATAAAACCGCATCACTATCAGCCCATGTCAGGACCGGACATTAATTAAAACGTGTCTCTGGTCACACCACAGACAAAACAGAACGCAGTTCAGCAGTTGTCTATGGCATGGCGCCCGACTGACTGACGGCGACACCATGGAAACAACAACAATAATAAACATTTTAGACAATGAAAGTAATGTAGAAAATGTTGTGCGTCGTATCCGAGCAAGAATTGGTCATTTACTCAGCATAAATACCGTGTTTATGGGCAAATTCTGGGTATGCTCGCTCCATCGTAGACCTCATCCAGCCCTTCCATCAGGCGTGATCGAGGTCAAGAGAAAAACCTTTTCTCAATAAATAAAAGAATAATATACATATGTTTTCTAAGGTGCGGATTAGTCTCTGTTCATAAAGAATCCATATCCATAAAAAAACCCATCCATAGACCGACCTCGGCAAACGTTTTAATTTAGCCACGAGCTGTCATTTCTATCTCAAGTGGGTATTTATTCACTATTGTTATATATATACATATATATCCAGTTGATAAACAATGTTTAGACATCTTGTTTTTCTATAATCCTTGATCATTATATTTTTTCCTCGAACCGAGAGAATTTGTCACGAAAATGGGGGCCGAAGACATCATTATAAACACGTTAAGAAGAAAGGAAAAAATTCTCAAAATTAAGAAGTAAAGTGTACAGTAAGCGTCAAGCTAAATATATTAAATTCTCTGAAACGTAGATCAAATATGTACCGAACGGGAATTAATTTCGTTTGCCTGTATACCTATCAATATGAATTATGTTAAATTGTAAGGTAGGCAACGTTATATTATCTTGTTAAGCATTTTCCGTTTCATTCAATGACATTTCTAAGACAATATTGAATGTGTGTCTATGGAAAAAGCAGGAGAAATACATTTAGGAAATATTTATATTTAAGTTGTTTAATACCTCTAAGTGATCTTTCTAGAGATCAACCAATTCTTAAGCACGAAAAGAAATAGTTTTACATGAAAATGTACTTGTATCAAAAAACCTGTTGCCTATTTACGGCAGCCGCCATCTTGTTTATATTTTCAAAATTCATAAAGCCTGTCACTTAGGGTATCAAGTGCCTCGTTTTCTAAAATCTATCCAGCCGTCTCGACTACAGAGCTTACCAAAGAATTAGACATACATACATTCTCTCAAAAAACATAACCCTCCATTTGGGGCCAGTTGGGTAAAAGCTGATAACAAACTCACAGACTTCTATATTTATCATACTTAGGCACACTGTAGGTACCTACTCTATTTTCACTACGAATATTCACATCGGTCTTTCTGCAAATATTGCCAACCTGTCCCTTCTGCTCGTAAAACCTTTCCGAATGGCCTTGCTGGTGAGTGCTGAGGTCGAATATTTTAGGCTACGGTTAACCTTACCTGACTCCGAGTATAATCTGACGTAGAATGGCAACAAGCCAAAAACATCGTGTGTGTCGTCTAAATCTGTTTGGAAGACTAACTTCGGTTAAGTTTGATGGGTTTACTCTCCTTTTTCGTATTCATCATCACTGCTAGACAGAGGTCCCTCCAAAGCGTCGACATATCGACCTATTCTGTGCTTCTCGCATCATAAGGATACCTGCGGCCCACATCAGGTGTAGGCCTTGAGAACTTTTCTCGCTTTATTTAAAAATACAAGTTAAAGAAGTAAAAGTCAGTTAATAAAAAGAACATTTAAACGTAAACAAACCCTACTCCTTTTTAGGGTTCCGTAGCCAAATGGCAAAAAACGGAACCCTTATGGATTTGTCATGTCTGTCTGTCT
Organism: Mamestra configurata; assembly: GCA_002192655.3. Classification (NCBI taxonomy): domain Eukaryota; kingdom Metazoa; phylum Arthropoda; class Insecta; order Lepidoptera; family Noctuidae; genus Mamestra; species Mamestra configurata. The sequence goes on from NDFZ01005455.1 coordinate 19,981, forward strand.
GTCCGTCCGTATGTCACAGCCACTTTTTTCCGAAACTATAAGAACTATATTGTTGAAACTTGGTAATAAGATGTGATTGATGTGATTCTGTGAACCGCATTAAGATTTTCACACAAAAATAGAAAAAAAAACAAAAAAATTTGGGGGTTCCCATTACTTAGAACTGAAACTCAAAAATCTTTTTTTCATCAAACCCGTACGTGTGGGGTATCTATGGATATGTCTTCAAAAATGATATAGAGATTTCTAAAATATTTTTTTCAAAACTGAATAGTTTGCGCGAGAGACACTTCCAAAGTGGTAAAATGTGTGCCCCCCTGTAACTTCTAAAATAAGAGAATGATAAAACTAAAAAAAAATATATTATGTACATTACCATGCAAGCTTGCACTGAAAATTGGTTTGAATGAGATCTAGTTTGTAGTTTTTTTTTAATACGTAATAAACCGTAAACAGAATAAAATAAATATTTAAGGGGGCTCCCAAACGTGATTTTTTTGCCGTTTTTATAGATAATGGTACGGAACCCTTCGTGCCCGAGTCCGACTCGCACTTGACACTTGACTTGACTTTTTTTTACTAGTCGGTAAAATATCAATCCACAGAAGAACAGGCTAAAAATAATAATAATAAAGATACAGGAGTCGTCAAAAACAGTAGTGGAAGCTAAATTGAACGTAAGTCAATGAGCCACAAATCATAAAGTTAGTTCCATTATTTCCGAATTTGTAGTAATATAAACGCGCATCACATCGCCACATCGCGCGTTATACCGCTCGATCGCGCGTTTGAAGCAAGGCTTTGTTCGTATCCATGTTGCCGATAGTGACAGCTGGCAGAGCGCCGCTCAAGGCATTACACGCGCAGAATTAATTATAAAACCGTGGCTTCCATGCGGTTTTGTGTCGATAAAGCTGACCGTAAAATTAAAATTAGCTTTGAAAATAGATTGTTATTAAGTTTTCTTTGCTTCTTCTATATTGTGGGTAGCTTGTTAAATAAAAATTGTGTGGTTCAGCTGAATGATTGTGATTAGATATTGTGGGAGGCTTTATAAGCTGACAGGATCGATAAGAACCTTGGAAACAGTACTTAGACGGCGATAGATTTTCACTCTTAAATCTATTAGCTGAATATTATATTCACGATAAATGAAAATCAAAACCGGCTTAGTGCGAGATAGACTCGCGCGTAAAAGGGTTCGAACGAATCTAATTCGTTCAGCAGTTTCGGAGATACGGGGGGAATGGTCAATTTTCATATAATTTCTTGAATAGCATCAGAGCTATTTATTTTAAAACGATGAAGCAAACCATGTTTTTTTTATTTAATTTTCTTTTCCGTCCCCCAAAAGAGAAAATTTCATCAAAATCGGTTTGTAGTTTGGTTTTTAAATTAAAATAGTTGTGGAAAATAGAAAATACATCATCCAAGTAAACAAAATTGCGTGTTTTGCTTTCCTGTGACTTTCCAGTGGTTGTTAGGTGTAAAAAAATACAACCGACTTTCAAATAAAAAAAAGCACTACAAAGCATAAAATAATACAAAGTATAAAGTATAATAAATAAACAATAGCACACAATAGCTAGACGGATCTACACTCTTGAATCTTTTGGCTGAATTTCATATTCATGAAAATGAAGTGGGTATAATATCTCATCATAAATAGACGTCACAGAATATAGCTACCATTACAATTCCCAAATAGGAAAGAAAAACTGAGAGGCATCTCATAAAATACATTCAGAAAAAAGTTCAAATATCGTTCATATTCCTGAGAGAAATATTGTTATGCTTGGAGTTTCTAGGAACCAGGGTTTTGCTTTGTGCCTCGGGCAAAGGACGAAGACATCGCATCCGTTTACACTGGACTTTGGTTAACATTTTTCATGGAGACGATTCTTCAGGTTCTCTGTTAGTTCCTCTTTGTTTGCACAGATGTCGCCTTGTGGGGTGTTGACTTTCATTTGTTTTCATTTGGTCCGAAGGAGGAGGTATCCCATTTACAAATGGCCAATACTCTCGGTATTGGCCATTTGTAAATGGAATACCTCTTTGCACCTATTGGTTGTATTTTTTTTTAAGTATTCTCATTCTGTCAACGCCGGTTGTCGCTGAAAACCAGCGCTGTGGCTCTGTCTCGCACACGAGTCCCTGCATTATTCTGAGCGATGGCCGTTTTGCGCGAATGTGAAGCATAATTATCTTTTTTGGTATGCGCCATGCTTGTCGCAAATAAACTCTTTTTCTTTCTTTCTTTCTTCTTTGATTCATGGAATAAGACACATATTTCTAAGAACTATGCAACTGAACACTCTGAGTTTCTTTGAAAGGAATGATGATTGCCACGTCAGTTGCAAGCGATATTGCTTAGTATTCCTGGATACGATTCTGAACTTGGGTGAAGAATTATTGGGTTTTTGGATCTGGAGTTTTTCCCTAGCAGTCGAGAGTCTGGATGTGCGCGGCTGTTGGCACAGCAACAGGCTGGACGAGCCCTCTTTTTCATAGGATTTAAATATAACTTTCAAAATGTGGGTGTATTATCCACACCTCTGCCTAACTTTTCAAGAAACACACTTTAAAAATTAATCCTGAATGGTATAGAAGTATTGATTTTGACGGACTTTATGATGTTACCTACCTGTTTATCTATTTATCTTTATCGCTGCATTTAAAGGCACCAATTTGGAGATTTGTAAAGGGCAGAGCTAGAATCACAAAGAACAGGTTTCCTAAGCACAAAGATTTTCTCTGCCACGAACAAACTATGTATGTATGTAGTAACGCAAACGGTAACGTTAACGTGACTGTTTGCGTTTGTAAATCTAATGCAATTCGACGCGATGCGGTGTTGACCGCAGAATCGCGCTTTCTCTTAGTTAACTGTTTACTCGTCTTGTATAAATGTTTACAGTTCTGTGTAACCTATAAACATTGTTTTAGATCTTGTTTGTATTAACGATGGCCAGCACTAAACAAGGATTTTTCATTCATTCTTTCGTTCATTCCCTAAAGGAGTTAAATAAGGGACGAACGTTTGTCTAGAAGTAGGTATACCATTTTTAACTACTTACCTACTATCAAAAATCTATAGGTATTAATACTTATTTGAAAGGTATAACTAAAATAGTAAGATTTGTCGAATAATAAATCAAATCGGTGGAAAAATACAGTGAGTGAGAAGTTACACGCCGAAGAAGTAAAAGACGACGTTTTGTGTGACAAGGATAGAAGAACTTCTATCCTTGTCACACAAAACGTCGTCTGCACCGGATGGCGCAAATTCACAATGGCGTGTCGTACGAGAGACGTCACACAAAATTAAAGCTGTCTCTGTTTGTCAAAGATTTTAAAACGCTCATAACACCATATTTTTAAAGCTTTTATTTTTTTACTGCATCGTCTTTTCTTTAGGTTTTGAGTAATGTCCTAAAAATCCAGTGAAAAAACCTTATTACTGAACGTAAACAAAATTCTCCACCGTGTAATTTCACCACAAATGCGCAGCGTTACACAACTTTAGAATTATTTTCTCCCTCCTCCCTCACGGAAAAACAATTTCAGAGTTAGTTTGCCCAACTATGCATACAAGGCGGGTTCTCACAATTCAAGTACCACGTGTATTCAGCCTTGAAAAGATCTGAAGAATACTCTGCCGCAAGAATTCTCTCCCTCTGGCTTTTGATGCAAAAAGTTATTTTGTAGACCGTACGTCGAGTGTGCCATATTAAATTTTTCTGTATAATTTTTTGGTGTTTCTAAAGTATGATTTTGTGTGATGAATTGTGGTTATAGTTACTAATTAGATAAAATATCTGACGAGTGTTAATTATGCGTAGTAGTTATCATTTTAGCCGAAAGATGCCTATCGCTGGATTTCGGCCTCTACCAAGCGCTGTCACATCGACCGAGCCTATTCGTCTCGCATGCAACGGATTCTCACGCTCCTCACCGAGTCATCGGTCCATCTTGTGGAAAGGCTTCCAAAGCATCGCCTTTCATCACGCAGTAGTCACTACAGAAGCTATCAGCCCCATCGGCCAACCATTCTGCAAGCATACATTGATTCCAGTTTGGATAACTTTTAATTTTATTTCAATTCGATGGAAAATGGTAAGGCTGATTAGCATCAAGCATAGGTTCGACTTTCTTTAAGCCAAAGCTGAAATCGTCCAGTGAGGTACCCAATTTTTCAGGCGGTAATATTTACCCCATATTTGTGACCCACTGAAACCATTCTTCTTAAAGCCTTGACTTATTTCAAGATAGAGCAAAATTATGCTTGGGATTTCCTGTTAGAAAAATTCCAGTTAGATTTATATCTATCCGGGCCATAGGCGGGATTTGGATTTGTGCCCGATAAAACGATATGCTTCTTACAGATTGAGATCTAAAGCCGTCAGCTGCAGAAATGTACTTTGGGTTTACGATAATACATCTGTGCTTACTCCCTCGACAGTTATAGGGGCGTATATTTTATGTTTTATTAGAAAGGGACCTTTGAGGGTTTCGTGATGAAACGAATTCTTATGATTCTGTTATTTACCAAAATGTCCGATTGATACTGTTTTACTGAACAGACTGAAAATAAAATTAATTGATATTATTTTACACGGTTAATGTTTGAAAAAAAAATGTGGTATTGCAAATTGGTTTTTGAGATTTGGTCTCAAAACCTTTTCAGGCTTTATCTAGAGTTCTAGATACTTTTAACTGATTTGTATCCACCGTTTTTCTATCAAACAGTTTAGTTTTCCAGGCCTTCACGTAGATTTTCGTACTGATTGCCAAACTGTTTAAATTGCTGGCTTGTAAAAAATATGCTCATTGTTCAATGCGCTTTTATTTTTGTGGGATAGTGATTGATATATTATGTAATTGTTAATTAATAAATACCAAGTTGCTCGAGAGGCAATTGCAATGAATTTATAAATTCATAAAACTGGACGTTGTCTGTTATAAAAATAAACGAAACATAAATTTTAACGCACTGGGCCCGCCACGTGATAAATAGATATGACCAATCCCACTCAAAGAGAGGAAGCCAGTGTTCCAACAGTGGGATCATTAATAGATTGATTATGCATTTGAGTATGATTAATAAAAAAGTACATGAATAAAAATAATTACTGTATAAAATCAATCGAAAAGCCAACGAAATAAAACAATCTATACTAACGAAAGTTTAGATGTTTGAATGGATGAATGGATGTTTGTTACTTAATGAAATTTGGCACAGAGGTAGATAGTAGTCTGGAATAACACATATGATAATTTTTTATCCCGGAAGTATGTTCACTTGGTATAATTTTCAACATTCAAGCGGGCGGTGCCGCGGGACACAGCTAGTTTTAGATAAAATATATCAGCCGGTCGATTCTGTAAACATGTCGAAGTGAAGTTTTGGGTGAAGTGAGCTGTCTCATCCGCGTAATCAAGAAAGAACTGACGCACTGAATCTAATCTAATATCTAACTTTAATTTTAATAATACTACTGCTTTTTTTTTTTTAAAGGACACGGCGGTGCTCCGCCCAAGCAGGGCAGACCTCCACCGTATGCTCCACCGTGTAATAATAATAATACTACTACTACCACTGCTACTCTGCTACTTTTTACTTTTTTTTTCTTTATGCTCTAGAACGAGACTGGCCTGTTGGTCGAGTAGTTAGTGACCCTGACTGCTAAATCGGTCATGGAGGTCATGGCTTCGATTCCTACCCAGGACAAATCTTTGTGTGATGAGCATGATCATTTGTTCTGTGTCTGGGTGTAATTTGTCTATAACATGTACGTATTTGGAAATATATAAGTATGTTTATCAGTTGTTTGGTTGCCATAGCACAGGCTCTGCCTAGTTTGGGATTGATAGATCCCAAGATATTATTATTATATATTATTATAACTTTGTCGCTAATGAAGATTTTTTTTTAAATTCTTTCACATGCTTTCACTGGAGATAACTTAGTGTTTTATTTAGGAAATAAAAACAATATGCAGACTCTCTAGCAAACTGGTTTTCGAAACTCCCAGTTTGAAGATACAGGAAATGAGTACAAGGACCCATATTTTGCAAGAATTAAGTCCGGTTATGATTTGTAAGGGTTTTCGCCAGCTGTGGTGTCAAGGCAGACGGCAGTTGCGTACTATGAATTAGTGTTATTAAGCCACATCTGGTCCGAGGTCCGATCCAAGACATTTTACGAGCAGGAAACGGCTTAGGCTCAGGAAGATGCAATATTTCATAGTCATCATTTGATTATTAAAATTAAGACTACAAAATCTAGTTGTTACTGAATTTCTAAGTCATCATTTTATCATTATCCTTTTATTTTTGTGAATGGAAAATCATCAATCTCCCTCCCGCTCTAGGCGAAGTGAGGGGAGCGTTAGACTCTTACTGACTGAATCCCACTCATGTTCCTTCAAATGACCTTTGTGTTCCAGGGCCGTGGTAACTCTTTCGAACAATTTCCGCAACCCTCGATTATCCGCCTGCAGTGGCGTATTTAAAGTTTTGGAGAGGCATTTTATGTATAAATATAAAGTTGAATGATATAAAACGATAGTTCGATATTTTCAAATTAGCGAAGTTTAAATTATTTCTAGAAATTATTGTTAAAAGTGGTAGCGTTAACAATTAAACCAGATTGTTCTTACTTTCGTAAGAATCCATATCGAACCATTTAAATCTACCATGAACCAGAATATCTCGACCAAATATGGCTCGATAATATTCAACATAGTTTTCATGTAAGTAATCGCCTACTTGGCACTGGTCCAGTATCGTGTATCTGACAAGGTTACCCCGAAGTTGTTCTAGGTCAATTTGGACGTATGAACAGATTTATTAAAATGTAATATCAATGATTGCGACTCTGATTTACTTGTAGAACGAGTGAAAGGTTAAATAGCGACTGTGTTTTGTTTTTCGTTTCATTCATGATTGGTGATTGATTTTTGTATGTATGACCAGTATTTGTTATTTATATTTCTGTATGTGAAGTTGGCATTATTTAACGTTCTCATGTTTGACTAGACAAAGAAAAAAAGACAAAAGAGAAGTCTGGCTGTTTGTTCATGTCTTAACTGCTGAACGGATTTTTGTATCGGGATTTTGTTCACTTGATTTTTTTTTATTTTACGTGGGCGACTATTAAAAAGTTTTTATATTAAACGTTTTACGTTACAACATACTTTCATCCAGAATTTATTGCACAAAATTTTGTGATGAAAACTAAAATCACAAAAACAACAGAAAATATTTGTGTATCCTTTTACGAACTTTGGTTTTGTTTAAACCAAGCAATATAGACTTTACACATTATTTCAAGGAAATCGATTAAACACTACGCTATTATCACTCTCCAACCACAACGGTGCCCACACCTAGGATAATCCCTTATCACCTCTAGCGAAACCCTCTCAAAGGTTTATCCCACATAAATAGCCTATTTACTTGCAGCCAAGATCTCGTTTAGATTGTGGTCTCCGATACCAATAGCCTTCTACTATAACAGAGATAGGAACACAGAAGGTTAGTTTTGGACAACAACATTTGCCTAGCCCTTTCTCAACTATATTGGGGTCGTGTTGGAATCCCAACACTAAAATTTTGTAACTATGCGCACATCACTAGCGCGTCTCTACGCGAGTCGCTCCACGGCGTCCATTTTGAGTAGCCATCTTTTCGTTACACACGGGTCACAGTGACAAAAGGATCAATAAAACCTTAAGTTTTTACTTCTTAACATATTATATTGCAGTTCTGTGTGTTATGTAAACGCAGTTATTAAAGTATTCGTTTTTTTAATTATCCATGCATTTCACCTACTCTTCCCCACACGTCGGCTTTCAATCAAACCGGATTCAGCTGAATACCAGTATTTTACGTGGAGTGACTGCCTATCTGACCAGCACAACCCATTAGCTGGGTAACACGGTACTTCTTGGCAAGACTGGTTTCAGATTTCCTGGCTTCTGACAACCCGTAACGGCCGCCAAAGTTTGACAAATGATTACCGGGACCAACAGCTTAGCGTGCTTTCCGAGGCACGGAGGTGTCTCGGTAAGTTAAGGTGGTCACCGACTTTGGCAAGCGTTGCCTAACCTTGAAGATCTACCCGAGCGACTGTTATTATGTAGCCACGAGCTCCTCTCGAAGATGGTTGGTATCGGACGACGAGCGAAAACTCAAAGACTCGCTTCACGTACAGCGATTGCGAGCGCACTCGCAACCAGCAATTGATTTGTACTTACGAGTACGTGTCTATGTGTGCGTGCGACTGTTTTCGCTTGTTGCATGGAATTCACTTTGCGACTCATCGATATTAGGAGATACAAATGGATAAATCTATAAATGCATTAAACACATTGATTGGTTTCTAATTGGCTATTGGACACATAAGTTTTTAAAACTCTTTTTGGAACAATAACTACCAACTACAATATTTTGTCCTTTTTCGACTATCTGACCTTAACACAATTACTGGGTTACATGATATCCATCAGCTGTTAAGACGAGTTGTCAGAATTTTGGGGTTTCTGTTTTATGTCTCTTGGCTCTCTGTCTCTCTCTGTCTCGTGGCTAAAGGTTGGTCTGTGGATGGGTGACCATCTTAACATACCGAGTTTCCTCGGTGCCTTGGAAAGCACGTTAAACCGTTGGTCCCAGCTGTCATTTGTAGAACTTTGGCAGTCGTTACGGATTGTTAGAAGCCAGTAAATCTGACACCAGTCTTGCCAAGAAGTACCGTGTCACCCAGTTGCTGGGTTATGGAGGTCTGGTAGGCAGCCGCTCCACGTAAAATACTGGTAGTCAGCTGATTCCGGTTTGACTGGTAGCCGACCCCAATATAGTTGGGAGAAGGCTAGGCAGATGCTGAAATGCAAAAGTAGCGTACACAAGAGTGCGCACTATGGTGAGCGCCAGATAAATTTGCAATAAAGTTCATTGCCCTTTCCTTAATTTCTCTGCGTAGGCACCCGGACAATAAATTATTAATCGTTTTTCTTTACTAGAAAAAGTAAAGGATCACGATAGATGTTGATTCATGACAACTTTATGTCATTATTTCTGTTTTCGGAATTAGCTATGTCGATAAGTATGAGGGTCAATGACCGTTATCGCGCGTTTATCTGAGGACCAATTCTACTAATTTTAAAATAACGTTCGCATTCGCATCTGCTCAAGCCTCAATTTCCATACATTTTTGACAGATTGCGACTGACATTGCGGATGCAAACGTTGCTTAAAATTGAGTGGAATGGGCAGTCTGGTGTCTACCATAGCGATCGGCATTTGTTTCGTGAGTGCGGGCCTATGAGTACCTGCGTCTGTTTTCGCTTATCGTATGAAGTTGACCTTCTGTTCGTATCTATTTTATGCCAAAAGGATTCCACCCCCTATCCTCACAATACGGTGTCCTTTCTCTTTCCCTCTCGCATTAACATCTGCCATCTTTTTCTTCCACTCTTCTTATTTCATTAGTACAACGAAATTTACTTTCGTCCCTTTCTTAAGAGGTTCTTTATTAGCCTTAAAGTGTTGACTCAGAATACTCTTCACCTTGAAATAGGGAGGTTATAGTATACGGAGCCTTTGTCACTGAATTCTGCATCTCCTTTTACTTTTCCTTCGCTTTAATGTTTTTTTTATAGTATTTTAATTAAAGTTACGAGGTGTCTACGATTTTATATAGAACGTCAGTTAAAAGCTTTTCAATTTATTGGCTGTAAAATTAGCTATAAAATTCCTAAGATGCCTATTGGATTTCAATATCACGAGTTTTATTGTTTTCCAAGCTAGTTAGTTACGCAGAACGGGCAGCTAAAATTTCTAAAAATAAAGACGATTTTGGTAAATAAGAATATCAGCCTTTATTACTCTCTAAAGTCCAAAGAAGAAAACAAATGAGTCACACAAAATTAAAGGTCAATAACCCGAGTCAGTTCAAATAACCACGACCCCAAATTAAAAAAGAACTAATTTTATTTTATTTCTAAAAAGGTGAAAACCGTAACTCGTTTTTATAACTCCTAAGTCAAAATGCGACCTTATTTAAACGTCCCACGTCTGTGTTTAACTTAATTAATTACTTTTACAAACATTTTTCTTCAAGCCGAGTACCTCTTGGGAATAAAAATGGCGACGGGCTTAGCGACCCCAAGTTGAAAATGGTCCAACATCAGACCTCATGACATAAGCTCGCGACCCATTTACTGGATCCTCTGCTTTAGGATTTTGTATTTAAAGAACAATCGTTGGTCTTTTTGTTTGAAACCACATCGAGAATGACAGATCAGAGAAGTGATTTGACTTTGAATTGGGTGTCCTTCTTTCTAATCCATCTTAATGTTATAATTGTGAAAGTTACTCTGTCTGCCTGTCTGTATGTTTGTTACTTCTTTACGTCTTAACGGCTGAATGGATTTGGATGAAACTTAGCACACAGGTAGACCATGTCCTGGAATAGGACACATTATATTTTTCTACTGTGATTAGGTCTTCTTGGGATAATTTTCGAAGCTAGTATAAGAATATACATGAGAAAGTGTATACGTTTGGATATTAATCATAATATCTGAACTGGTTTGACTAAAGGGTAGACTATAACTTGGTACAAGGAGTTATTTTTATCCCAGCAGTATTAATCCCTTGGCGTAATTTACGAATTTAACGCAGGCAAAACCATAGGCACCAACTGGCGTCATTACAAATTTCTCATACATTTTTGTTTGATAAATAGAATTGGATGAAGCATTTTGATTACCAACTTTTGATTAAAATGAAGCTGTTGATTAAAACTAATAATTTTATTCTTACTTTTGAATTAATGATTGAATTATTTCTGTGAATAAGCTTGCAAGAGTGGGTGTGCCAACTCATTTTGTTTGTTGAGTTTATATACAGCAGTGCAATGCTGTAAAATCGTTACCGTGTAAGCTTAGGTGAAGTGAACATGAAGTAATCTGTCAATACATACAAACAAGATGGAATGACAGTTCACTTCATGCTCATTTTCAATATTCACTCAGATTGTTGTAGCTTGATGTGCTGCTGTCTGTATATGGTTATAGACGTCAGAGATAGGCATTAGGCGGTAGCTTCATGTAAAATATTGGTCCTCAGCTGCATCTGGTTACACTGGGTCATGTTGTAGGCCGACCTCGGGAAAATTATTCGTAATGCCGTAAATGTGCGATTAAATACAACATACATCATGCCCGGACTCATCATAATCGAAAAAAAATAAGAATTGATACAAATTTCCGACAAAAAAACAAACAGTTCAATGCAGTGCTTAATATGCCGTAGTCAGGCTGTTTTAGTAAAATATTCACTTAAATCACAACAAATGAATAATTATATTATATATAAAATAAGCTAGCTAGCCAAACAGTGAAATTTGACGTTTCGAAGACCTCACGCTACACTAGCGCCTCTAACAGTAAATTCAAACGGAATACTCATTCAAAAGCGCCTGCAAATAGTTTAATTGAAATAAATGTAGTAATTGATTCTACACACACTTCCCAGCTTTTCATAAATTTGATTATCAACAAGAAAAAACAAAATAAAATATTTAACCTACGAATCTTTGTGTTTATTTTCTAAATTAAAATGGCGGCGTACAGGCATAATATGGTCCTGAAAAGGTTACCCTAATTTGGATATGTTAATCATACTTTTATTCAGAACCTTGTTTCTGATATTTACCGAAATAAGTATTGAATATATTGAAGGTTTTCTTTATGGGAAAAGTTAAGAAGCCTATCGAATTATTTATGTATTCAAGCGTGGTTTAGATTTTTAATTGGTTTAGGTATTTGAATGGAAAGGTTATCACCAAGAGTAAAAGAAAATTGGGATAGGTAGTTTTTAATGATCCTATAATAAAATAATTTCGAAAGAAGTAATTAATACGTATTCATTCTTAAATTCTAAAGAATTTTCAACATCGTTTTTACGGGTACGTTAGGTAATAAAAGACAGAAAATCTTCAGGAAATGAACGGGAAGCAATGTACGTGATTTTCTTGAGAGAATCTTTGAATGGGTCCACTTAAACAAACTTTCAACATGTGTACTGAAAGACCCACAAACATTTTATAGTTAACGTGTAAAAGGAAGCATAGGTAAAGAAAACGGAAAAGCAATTTCCTTTTCAGAAAGGATTGTGTTATATTTAGAAACTTTAGTAATAACAAGTATGCAGCCAATTTTATATTTTTTTAGACAAAGTTGCAACCCGAGGTTATAAAGACAATCTTGCAGTCATTTTCTCTACCTATTTATTTTATGATATAGTTGAGACACAAGATTAATCATGATACATCATTACGCCATGATTTGATTATAAAAAGAAAAAATATTTTTGTTTTTTTTTCATATTTCGAATCCTGAGTGAAAATTGTTCAGATTCCTGAAACTTTTCATCACTCCATAAATAACCAAGATATTAAAAATAACAGTGTATTTCGCGGCACAAAAGGGATGCTTCCTGGGCAAAAAGTATTTCTATTTTGTCGCAGACTTCGCTTATATTTTTAACATATTGGGCACGCATTATCAGATTAATAAAAATGGACAAAGATATAACACATCAAAGTCTGAACTTTGATGTGTTTTAGATTGTTATGAAATGTGAATTGTGTGAATGTTAGAAATGTGTGTAAAAAGTGGTACACTTTTTGCGTAGCCGTGGCGACACGCGAAATTTTAACGCACCTTCATCCTCATTTCTGTTTAAATAACAAAAAAAATATATATATTTTGAGGTAATCTTTAAGTGACGGACAATATAGTTTTATAAAAATCTACTTCTCTCTCATATGTCTTGCAAAATTTGTAGGTCTTACCTACCTATACTTTTTTAAGCTACCCTCATTTACACATACTTATTCTCTCCTCTAACCATCGTGCGTCACTGCCACGAATCCACGATACACGCTCGACCATTTATAAGAGTACGGTAGAACTGCCATGATTAAGGATTTTTCCGTGTAAATGGACGCACTTGACTTGCATTAGGGTCGATGTTTCCTTGAAATGGGTGTAAAAAGTCACTTCTATTATTCTATACATAGGACCTTCTTCCATTTTCGTTTTGTTCGACAGAGATGTGAAACTGTGTGGATGAATTCGGCGTTTTTGTTTCCATTCTTTCTTTCTGTCCTTTGTTGCTGATGAATGTTGCTTGTTTAATGTTTGTTTTCGGAAGTAGTTAGAGTAAATTGTTGTTTTGATTTTTTAAGAGATTTGTAGTTGTTCATTTGATGTTACAGTTTTCTTTACGAGGTGGTTCACGAAATTTGGAAGTGTGGGTAGTGTAACGGGTGTAGAACTGTTTTGTGTGTTTTGTCGAATTCCTCCGTGATGAATAATCAAAGTAGGCACTTTATGAGGACTAATTCTATCGTTGATATGATTTGGGAGTCCGTGTCTTCCCAGTGGCTTGGGGCGGGACTGTTCTGTACCCACCTCTAACTTGGAGAAATACGCTAATGGTGGTACAACTATTGTGGTTACAGTGAGTCTGTGTCTCGAGTTGATATATTCATATTCAAACCTACGCTGTCTCGTCTTCCTCGTATCAAATTTCATAATAGATGGGTACTCATTTGCCCTGACCTAACCTTACAGAAATGGTGAAATAATTGTTTGTGGTACAGAATTACAATTTTGCAACCAAAATTACCCAAAATAAAGCAAAACAGCATATTTCAGCAGCGTATTATTTCTGTACTACCTCACAATCCTTAAGAAAACAAGAGCAGGTACGCGCATACATAATTATGCATATGTTTATAATATGCTACTATTATAACCGTGCCTCCGCATTATACGGTAAGGTCACACTTAATGAGGATTATGTTCTAAACGAAAATGTTAACCTGGATTTTTATAAATTAGGTACCTAGATTTCTTCGGTGTCTCCGCCCGCGTGAATGTCATATATTGCCTCATGGGAACGTATTACCGGGATAAAAAGTACTATGGTATGTTTTTTATCTGTAGGTTTGTACAGTAGTGGTTCATAGGCGGATTTAATGTGACGAAGCATTCTCTACCAGTCAAACTTTGGTTAAAAAGACTAAAGGAGAAAGTGGGAATGAGGCCCCCATACTTTGTTTTTGAAGAAATATGAGGCTCCGAAATCTAGTTAATATTATAGATATAGGGTTCGTTATTTATTTACCTAAATATGCCTTACTACGGAATTAATTCATAGACTGCCACAGAATAATCAAACCAAAACCTGACTTATTGTAAAAAACTAAAAATTTGGCAACATGAGATAAATTATATATGGTTATATGGCACCCTTTTTTTGGGATGGGAAATCATCAAATGACTTCTTCCGCTTTGAGCGGAGCGGAAGAGCGTGTCAGACTCTCACTGATTTAAACCATCCGTGTTCCTTGCAAAGCCCTTTACGTTCCAGGGCCGCGGTGACTCTTTCGAACAAATTCCGTAACCCTGGAAGGCTCTGGGCCCTAGCGGGCACCGTCTCCTATGCTGACATCTCTTTGAGGCGCGCGTGGAACACAACGCGCCTTTGACCCGGGCCTGGTGGTGATCGGACAGCGAGCCACCCAACGCTCGCTGTCCGCAGGCCCGCGCCTACGGGCCCGGGGTGTCTTCTCCTGTTGCGGCGGTTGGGGCGAAGGCCTTGTTTTTTCCTCGAGCGTCCCGCCTCCTCCTTCCCTAGCATTACTGTTTCGCAGAAGGCGGTGACCGCTTCCCAAGCCTCCGCGCTCCGGACGCGAGAGTTCGCCGCCGCCGATCGCCTCGACGAGGACACGGCGGTACTCCACCCAAGCAGGGTAGACCTCCACCATATGCTCCACAGGGCGATCCTCACAGTGCTATAATAAAAACGTTACGAATCCATAAATTACAACTTACAGCTGATTTTTTGAGTATTAAACTGAGACTGTCACACGAGCTTCACGTTGCGCGGAAGCTATGTTAGATAGCGTATTTCTAAACCGAAAATATTGAAAGGGGCAATATATCTGTTGAGGCCACCTTCTCCTCTACACCGTATATGTTCCCTGTGTATTAATCCAGGTCAGTCTTGCTGTATTCCTCATTCAAATCTGTTCGTCTTTTTTTCACACAGGTCGAAACAAGGAGTTTTTAATATGGATTTTCACAGAGTTCATTGCTTTCACAAGTTAAAGCTGTTAGCCCCGTTACCGCCTAGTTAAATGGAAAATATATTAGCAAAAATCAAATTCGCATCCACGTAGCTACCCACCGGGAACGTTTAACTTTAAAAAATTCCAATATAATATTTTCTCAAAATTTAAAATGTGTGGGGATGTTCATTCAGTTTTGTGTGATGAAATTAAAGGCTAATTTACACTACAGCCCACCTTTACAAACCCACGCTTTCATAGAAGCATTGCTGAATGAAATATTAAACTTAACCTTTGACATTATTTGTAGGTAAGAGAGAATACAATTCAGCATGATTTTTCATTATTGTTCCAGTATTTACGAGTCCTGTCAAATTCAATTGATGCAGTTTTGCGAAAAGCCGTTACGCCGCAAAAGTCACATTTTTCTGCCAGACATTATCCGGTGAATGGTTCTTTCGACCGATAATTTATCAGACAGACGATCATTCGAGCGACCATTTTTGGGGAAAACGAACATGCGGGCAAATGTTCTTCGGACAAGAGAAGTTCGGGCAATATTAGTACAGCTAAGGAGTGGAACTCCCTGCAGGATTTTGTGTTCCTGATAGTTATAACCTGGGAGTCTTAAAGTCAAGAGTGAATAGGTTACTCTAGGCAACCGGCTTCATCTTCGACCACATCATCGCTTACCATCAGGTGAGATAGTGGTCAAACGCACACCTACAACAAACATATATTAACGCACTCCTTTACCAAACATAACGAACGACCAATCAGACAATTAGCTTTTTCAAAACTATATTGGGGTTGTCTTTTAGTGTAACCGGATGCAGCTGGGTACCAATATTTTGCATTGAGCGACTACCTATCTAAGATCACGATACTCTTTGGTAAAACTGATGGTGTCAAGTTTTCTGGCTTTTGACTATCCGTAACGACTTACAAAGATCTTCAAATGACAGCCGGGAACGACGGCGACGGTTTAGCGTGGTTTCCAAGGCACGGGGGGTCACAGTTTCTACTGGATGGTCACTCATCCACTTACCGACCTCGGCAAGAGTAGCATTAACCTTGAAGATTGACCCCGTTGAGGCTTACATATTTAGCTACAAGCAATATACCGCAGTATAAATGGCAATGGCACATATGACCGAGTGTTTACGGGCCCAATATTTTAGCCCCTCACGTTTCCAACACAGTTAAATGACAACCCGTCAGCCATCTTTCCTCAATCCCCAAAGATGAAAAAGAAAATATTGTCGTCCACTATTATTTGATCGGACCAAGAATCGCAAAATTAAAAGGGACGTAGGATTGACAGGTTGAATGAAATTCGTTGGGTATCCGGACAATTTTAGACAAGGGTCTCCGTTCCCACCGACAAGATTCACACAATCTATGTGAAACCAACTGAGTAATTGAAGGATTAGAGGAACAAAGCTTTGGAGCTTCTAAAAGTAAATAGTTTCTGTTCTTTGTTACTGGGATTGGGCCTTTAATAATTGTTTGCGAACTTGTGATGTTAGGCTATTGTTAAATCAGGTTTTCTTGTAATTTATCAAGACACAAATTCTAAGATGCACAATTTATTAATAGGGAGAAACCTTACAAATCATTTGCACAAGATGTTCTTATAGAGAGAGCTGTTGATCATTATCAAAAGTAGGCGCAGTCCGGCTGTGGATGATAATGATGATGATAAAGACTCAAATAATAAAGAGTATTCTATTCTATTCTATTCTATTCTATTCCATTCCATTCCATTCCATTCCATTCCATTCCATTCCATTCCATTCCATTCTATTCTATTCTATGATGGACAATCTAGTGCTGCCCTTCCACTCTCATAACTTAGTTACAAACTTTATAACAGTTACCACTTAGAATTATTGACGCGCCATTTTCCTTAGCGCTCTAGCAGTAGCACAATTTCCGCAGTTTGTAAAAATGAAGATAAAGTTTGAGATAAGAACTCGCAGCTCCATTAACTTCAACAACAAGCTGCAGATGCAGTTCCCTTGCGTTAGGAATTATTTTATCAGCAATATGATTTTTAACTTACGGTTTATGATGAATAAGGTTTACTTTCAAATGTCATCACTCACAAGTCAACTCCTTGCCGCATGTGGACACCGCATTGCAACTGACTTGTTTGTAGTTTCTCCAGCTAGACGTGGATAGTTATTATGTAAGAATATTTTTTAGAGCGATAGTCTAAAATCTCACCATTAAGATTTCGTTCTTATTGTCATGGCACAAGAAGATAAATTTCACAATTTGACGATAGATCATCAGCTGCATTAAAATATATGTAAAGAAGGGAAAACAATTATCTTTAAGAAAAGCAAAGGCCTTGTGGCTCCGTCAAAAACAAATGTTTTTACATTATTGCTAGATATATGCTGTTTGCAAGTGCAAAACCTGACACTGTAAAAGCCTGTCATACTTTATCCCGGCTTCGCAATTTTGAAGAACGCCTTTTTGCATCGCAGACACCAGAGCACACACACAATATAAATTACAATATACACAATCACAATATTAGTAGGTTGTTGCTATACTGTATTTTCAAATGATTGCTTGTCGTCAGGCCTCAATGGCTAAACGGATTAAGTTTGGATTTAGTCATGGTATAATTTTATCCCGGTAGTAGAATCTGGGCAGCAGTATTCTCTGTGCATTGCAATTGTCAACCCGCCTCCTGCCAAGCGTGGCAATTATGGCAACCCCCCCCCACCTTGGAAGAGGCCTAAATCCAGTCCAACGATACTAACTACATATATAGATTACAAAAAGTTCGTCAGCAGCGTTACAACTTTATAGTACTCGTCCAATGCATTCATTTCTCCAGAAGTGACTGATCCGCAACTATGTGCTGGCTAAGTTGAGTTTTGAACGCATTGAAAGAGTGTACATTTCTAATACAGGACGGTAATTTATTATAGAGTTGTGCTCCTTCAAAAGTTAGCATTTTTTTGCCATAGTTAGTTCTTGTTTTAGGTAAAACTAGCAAACTTGCTCGCCGTGTGCTGCGTTGACTAACTTGTTTAAATTGGGTGAGTATTAAGTTTGAGTGAACGTTTTTGTTAAGAATATTTTTGATGAAAATACATGTGTTGTAGATATATAGTNATTTTTTTGCCATAGTTAGTTCTTGTTTTAGGTAAAACTAGCAAACTTGTGAAATGTTACTTATAAACCACTCCAACCAATCCATTCTTACCAAATAAAATCACTTAACAATTGCTTAGCTTTCACTTCGAGACAGATATTACGATTGGTAGCAAGCTCAGCACCTGTCAACAAGGGACCGCAGCTGAAAATATTTTAGTGTACCTACTTCCCGACACTGCTTCTATGGCTGTCAATTTGCCTTGAAAACTGACATTGACACATTTGCCAATAAGTGTCGGTGAAGTTTTTCTGTAGAGTGTACTTACATGTCTCAAAGCGCCAATTCTACGAAATACATTACATAAAATATATAAGGTGTTTGGTTTGTTTCTTAATCGATTTTGTTCCTCTTCATCCATCTATTTGAGTGTCAAAGCATTTATTTCAAATAAACCATTATCAGGTACTTTTGAATTGTCAAAGTCAGTCCGTCAAAAACATGAAGCTATTTGCACGTTCGCAAGCGTAGATCTCTATGGAGAAGAACGTGCAAGAAACTCCACGGACACTCTTTTAAATCATTTTATGTTTACAAAAATCCTGGTTACATAAACCTTGTTGCTTCTATATATGAGAACAATGTAAAGAAAGAAAAAAAACAATTTATAGTATGAAATATTAAAATGAGGCAGTGGCAACCAAGGGATGACCAGTCTCCACTGACGGCGCCCGTTCACGAACATGACGCGTGCATCAGCACCATTCAGCTCAACCATTTTGAAGGGAACTGAATGATCCGATACACGCGCCACCATCAGCGAGACATTGGAGTGAGCATGACACACCCTCAACTGCCCCTGCTATTTCATGTCAAACAAGGAAACTATCTATTAACATAATGGTCCAGGGTTCTCACATTTACAGAACTTGAAATAAAAATTGCTTCTAAATTATATAAAACTATGAATATCAATCTGAAAATACAGAAAAAGAAAAGTTTATTCCAAACATAATATAAGATTATGCGGAATAGTATTATTATTAGACATAAAAGAGGGTGAGCATCTCTTCCAAATATAAAACCTAACTAGTGGAACCAAGCGGCTGAGGCTGTGGAGCAGGACCGGCATTTAGCCAAGCATTTTTATCAAGGATATAATCTTCCAGTTTATAATATGCCTGTCTACATAGAGTGCGTTTTATGCATGTTTTAAATTTTTTCTCATTCAGTTCGAGAATCTCACGTGGTATTTTATTATAAAACTTAATACAATATCCCATAAAAGAAGTGTGTACTTTAGCCAATCTGAATCGGGGTTGATCTAATTTATTCCTATTTCTAGTATTAAAATTATGCCTATCACTAATCTTATTAAAAAGATGAATATTTTTCCGAACATACATAATGTTTTCGTATATGTATTGACAAGGTACCGTCATGATGTTAATATCCTTAAACAGTTCCCTTAGGGAATCGCGCCGACCAAGATGGTATATGGCTCTGATGGCTCTTTTCTGCAGAATAAATATAGACTCGATGTCTGCAGCTCGTCCCCATAATAAGATACCGTAAGACATTATACTATGAAAGTAACTAAAATAAACCAGCCTCGCGGTATCTATATCAGTAAATTGACGGATTTTTCTGACAGCATATGCTGCTGAACTTAGCCGTCCTGCAAGAGATGTTAAATGAGGACCCCATTGTAGCTTTGAGTCAAGCGTGATCCCTAGGAAAACCGTGTCTTCGACGAATTCAAGTTTCTCTTTGTCCAATACTATGTCGCAAGTATTACTTTTGATATTCGGTAAAGCAAATCTGATGCACTTAGTTTTTTTCGAATTTAATACTTAATTATTCGCAGTGAACCAATTTTGGACCTGCTGTAGCGCATTATTTACGTCGTCAAGACTTGTAGAACGTCTATCTATCTTAAAAATTAAGGACGTATCGTCAGCAAATAACACCATCTTTGGTTGGTTTTTTAAAAGATGGAGTAAATCATTAATATACACTAAAAAGAGGAAAGGACCCAATATTGAGCCTTGTGGTGCCCCCATTTTGACTTTTAAACCCCTTGAATTAACACCGTTTATTTGAACTTGCTGCTGTCTGTCATTTAAGTACGACTTCACTAAACTGAGAGCAAGATTACCTAGTCCGTAATGTTTTAGTTTTAGGAGCAAGGTATTGATTGTAAACAAGGTCGTTGAAAATAGAAAAGTATCCCAATAATATTTTTACACTAGCCATAGTTAAAAATATCAGCCGCTCGGGTCGATCAAGGTTAAGCAACGCTTGCCAAGGATGGTCTGTGGATGGGTGACCATCTTAACTTACCGAGTTTCCTCCGTGCCTCGGAAAGCACGTTAAGCCGTTGGTCCCGGCTGTCATTAGTAGATCTTTGGCAGTCGTTATGGATTGTCAGAAGCCAGTAAATCTGACATCATTCTTCCCAAGGAGTACTGTGTTACCCAGGTTAATGGGTTGTGGAGGTCTGGTAGGCAGCCGCTCCACGTAAAATACTGGTATTCAGCTGAATCCGGTTTGACTGGAAGCCGACCCCAATATAGTTGGGAAACAAGGCTAGGCAGATGATTTTATGAGTTAGTAAGCTAGTCTGGGTCATATCTTGCACCTGTTAAAACAGTTTTCAACAAACGATTGAGCTGACATTTTGCGTCGCGGTTTGGAATGGCAATAAACGATTAGTTTAGTGACATCATTCTAAATCCAATATTTCGAAACAATTTATTTTCTACTAGCTTTTGCCCACGACTTCGTACGCTCATATCCCATTTTTCCGGTTTCCGTAAGAATTTTGGGACGAATTAAACACCTAAACCTTCCTCATGAATAACCTCATCCATTGGAGAAAACCGCATGAAAATCCGTTCAGTAGTTTTTGAGTTTATGGCGGACAGACAGACAGACAGACGCGGCGAGGGACTTTGTTTTATAATATGTAGTGATAGTGATGATGTACCCCTGTGTTATGGGTGTCTAATGAAAGGGTTTACTGAGAAACGAAAAAAGGCTCTTCTTATTTTTTTCCTTAGCCTCTTGTGTCCCACTGCTGGGCAAAGGCCTCCACCATATCCTTCCAGACATTCTTTTTGTTGCGCCACCTGGAACCAGCCTTTGCGGTGTGCATCCAGATCATCATAAAAAAAAACCACGAGACGTATGTCGATGCGCCACCGGTACATCGTTCACGTATTAAACGTTTTGGGAACACATTAATTGTGCGTACAGTTAAGGAGTGGAATAATAAAATTCCGTTAAGTGCCCCAAGATAGAAAAGACTGACCGAATATTTCGTTGAGCTCTCTTTAAACAAACGAACACTTTTAGTAAGTTGATTATGTTTTTTCCCTGTCGCATTTAATAGTAGTTTGTAAAGAATCTGGAAGTGTGTGTCATAAATAAATAACCAACTAAAATACCTAAAAAATAAGTAAATAAAATTAAAATATTTGCAAGCGAAAATTTATGTTTTTAATTCAGAATATTCTAGGAATAATTATGTATTTCGTGTCCGTCAAAAGAAAATCAATAGCACAGTAACAACGTGAAAGCGCGTAATAAACATTGCAATGTATTAATTTCACTCACAGTATTTCCATTTTAATTTCCATCATATTATGGTTTCCAAACTTCATGACTGCATCAATTTCACAAAATAAATTCATATGTTTATTTAAACGGAGAGTAAACACAGAAAACTGTTGACATGCCTGTCACACACGAATTTCACATTACCTGTGACGTTTATACGCACGTGTCATATTGCGGTAAGATATATCGCTCAACGTCAATGCGATGGACGGTTGTCACAAGATATACTAACGTTTACGGATATTATTTGGGAGGCAAAGAGGAGGTATGAAATTGAATAACGTGGCGCTCTGTCAGTGCAAATAATCATGAAGCTTTGCTGAAACCAGAGGGTGTCTTTGAGGTTACTTACAAGTTTGACGAGTGCCTTTGGAAACGGTGTCATTTAAAACATGGCTTGCTACTTAAATAGTGCACAAAAACTGTTTGATCAGTCTGAAAAGAAGCTGACTATTATCAATATCTTCTTTCCATACTAATATATCTTAGGGGTCAGCGCGACATAACGTCTCATACTTCTGTTAACAAGTCTGTCACACACGAATGTCACATTACCTGTGACGTTTATACGCACGTGTCATATCACGGCGAGATATGTCGCTCAACGTCAATGCGGTGGACGGTCACGGTCACGAGATATACTTACGTATACGGATAATATTTGGGTGGAAAAGTGGAGATATTAAGTTGTATAACGTGGCGTTCTGTCAGTGAAAATAGTCTTAACGCGTCGCTGAAGCAAGAGGTTGTCTTTGAGGTCACTTCTAAGCTTGACAAGTGCCTTTGGATATTGTAACATTTAAAACATAAGTCCTCTTTCGGGAAACTGTCGTTGTTTTGGTCTTCAAAATAAATATCAGGTAATATGTGAATTATCCATTGAAATACACGTGCCATATTGCGGTTAGATGTGTCGTTAAATGTAAATGTGGTCGAATCGAATGAATAATTATGTCAATAACAGATGATACAGTAGTAGTATGTAGCTTCCAGGGTTGCGGAATTTGTTCGAAAGAGTCACCGCGGCCCTGGAACGCAAAGGGCTTTGGACGGAATACGGATGAGTTTTAGTCAGTAGGAGTCTGACACGCTCTTTCGCACCACCTAGAGTGGAAGAAGTCATTTGATAATTCACAACCCTAAAAAAAAAACTAAAAAAAATTTTGCTTGCACTTACCTATTTATGTTTTTCAAACTATCGAATTCCTCTTTATCATACGTTTGGCTTGTAATATTGTTTTTATACCAACTGACACTGTGATGTACTGCAGTACTTCTCATTATAATAGCTCGACGTCACTGCAATGACCATGCGACGGCGTCAACTTGACGGCGAATCTGGGAGTGAAAGAAAGGCATACATACCTAAGTTAGTAGAGGAGACGTGGAAGACCGACCTTCACCCATCTGATAACCAGATGGGACATATTTTTTAACAAATCTTTTTGATCTATACACACGCCTATGATATTTTATATTGTTCATGGCTATTTACCTTCACTCTTTTGATGACCGAACAATTTTAGTTTCAACTGGGAGGCTTGCCTATTTATTTCTGTTTATGGCTGGCAAGCAGGTATGAACAGGTAAATAGGTAAGTATAGCGATCTGTTAACCAATAAAAATTGGTATCGAAAGGAAGATATTTAATTACGAATATACATACGTTTAGCTATGAACAATTTTCGATAGGCAAGCTATCATAGGCGTGTTTAAATACAATACAATTTGATAAAATATATCCTATCTGGTTATCAGGTGGGTTAAGGTCGATCTTCACCGCCTCATAGACCAAGTATATTATAGGAATGTTCAAGGATGATCCCAAGGGCGTTAAGGAAATATATAGAAAAGTGCAAGGCACAATGTTTAAAATTTTCTTTTATAAGTGTTTTGTGTGTACGTACATAAATAAATAAACACCTAGTTAGATCATGTCTAATGTTAAATGGGTCTTATGCAACCACTTCCATTTCATATTTTGTTTATCGAGACAAAACGTAGTCTTTGAAAAAAAAAATCGGGGAAGACTCTCACACGAAGGGTTTCGTATCATTAACCGAAAAAAAAACACGTTACAGTATGGGAGCCCGTTTTAAATTTAATTTAATATAATTTTTATTATTTGTTATTATAGCGGCTATAGAAATACACAATCTGTGAAAATTTCAACTGTCTACTTGAGATACAGCCCGCTGACAGACAGACGGACGGACGGACGGACTGCGGAGGCTTAATAATTGGGTTCCGTACGGAACCCTAAAAATGATAAACTCGCGTTTGACAGCAAGATCATCTGATGGAAAACGATGATGTGGTCGACAGTGGAGCACGCGTGTCTATTACCTATTCACTGTTGACTTGAAGACCCGGTTGTAGCTATAAGGAAACAGACTCCGGTATAGATTGCCTATACTTAGCTGTACGCACAGTGAAAGTATTTCCAAAACGAGTTTTGATATTTTAAAAGCCGTGGCTTAAGAAAAACAGTATACCAATCTGAAATTGATTCTCAAGAAAACTGTAGCCTCGAAAATACACGAGTTGAGGTAAGCTTACGGATCAAGAGCAAATTGTACCTAAGTAAACTATAGGAAATGTATTTCTGTAGTATGTGGCAGTAGCAGATCTTCAAAGGCGTTAGTTTGTGTTTCACAGAGCAGTGACCAAGGGAAGTATATCTAGCCTTTGAGGGTTCAGGGAAGCTTACAGATCTAGTGTAAACTGAAAGGAAGCTGAATCGAGTAAATACATATCGCACAGTGAGAATGAAAGTGACCGAACTCAAAATCTCAAAATTTTTGGAAGGTTTTTTTAATGATTATTTTATAAACTCTTAAGCTCTTTTTTTTTCTAAACAATATATTGGCATCATAAATATGTAAATAGCTTTCCATTTGAAAAAGTTATGACATATTTTATTGGAAACTCCCTAAAATACGAAGTCAATTTTGTGATTTCCCACAAAATGCAAATTTCGTGTTAGGTCACTTTTATTCTCATGGTGCGATATCTCTGGTTTGTGGTACGCGTCCAAAGACGGAACGTGAAACACAGACAGCAGTGGTCTAAGGAAGTGTAGCTAGCCTTAGTAACACATACGCTAAGGAAAACTTACTTGTTCTAGAGTAAATTGTTGGTATACTGAAGGTGATAAGTTCTGTAGTCTGTGGCAGACGTGCAAAGCTACCCAGAAAACAGCGGTCTAAGGAAGTTGAGCTAGTCTTAGAACAGTATTTCTAAGACTAGCTCAACTTCCTTAGACCACAGTCCACAGACACGTGTCCCCTTCAGTTTACTTACAAATAACACTAGATCAGTAAACCTCCCTCAGGAAGTTGAGCTAGTCTTAGAAATACATACGGTATTTCTAAGTTCTGTAGTCTGTGGCAGACGTGCAAAGCTACCCAGAAAACAGCGGTCTAAGGAAGTTGAGCTAGTCTTAGAAATACCGTGTGAAACAGAAAATAGGTCTAAGATAGTTCACCAAACTTTAGAAATACATACATGCGTTTATAAGAAATGTGGGGAGCCTATAGATCTAGTGCATGTCGTTAGTATACTGAAGGGGATACGTTTCTGTAGTCTGTGGCACACGGTCAAAGCGTTGGTTAAACGAGGTTATAATGTCATGATTACTTCCCGTCTGTATGCAGTGTTTGTAGGTTCAATGGTTTAGGACTACTATTGTACACTCTAGGAAATTCACTGTTTGTCCCCTTAAGGTTGAATGTCTTTTGCACGTCAAAACAGGTCATTTTATTTACGTGTGACAATAAGATAGTTTCTTCATTAATGAAGTTTAAATTTACTGGAAATTTTTGTAAATAATTCCATTGACTTACAAATAATAAAATCAACATCGCGTCGATGTCGTTTGATAAAACAAGGAAAAAGTGAGTTTCTTTAGAACTCTCTGCGTGTGTTAATTAAAGTCAATTCTCAATTAATTAAGTTTTTTAATTCGGATTGAATTGGATTAAAATGTTTGGCATTTGGACGTATCCCAATCACAGATACTAGAATATGTTTCACCATACAAAGTATCATCATCATATCAGCTGAAAGACGTCCACTGCTGGCCGTAGGCCTCCCTCAAAGGGAGGGTTTGCCATAATCGCCACGCTTGGCAGACGGGTTGGCGATCGCAGTGTAGCTGTTGCAATATACAGAGAATGTTGCTGCCCATTTTCTGGTGAGTCCCTTAGTCGCCGTATAACTATACTAATATAATAAAGCTGAAGAGCTTGTTTGTTTGAACGCCCTAATGTCTGGAAAGACCAGTCGGATTTAAAAAAAAGTTTTGCATATGATAGCCACATTCGTGAGGAATGCTAGGCTATACGGAAACAACAAGGTCCCACAAGGTGGACCGATGACCTGGTGAGGGTCACGGGTAGCCGATGGATGTGAGACGCACAGGACCGGTTGTTGTGGCGACTCTTGAGGGAGGCCTATGTCTAGCAGTGGACGTCTTTCGGCTAAAATGATACTGACGATGATGATACGAGTATACGGGAACGGAAAATTCCTAATCGAAACGAGGAAAAACAAGATATGGGCGTTCAAAGCCGCGGGTAAAAGCTAGTTTTTGTATAAATCCGGTCTTTAAATGACACCTAATGGAAAAAGTATGGATGTTGTTAAAAAAGAATCGCATTGCAACCCAATTTATATTTATTGCCTTTGATTCCTAAAAAAGCGCACAAGGCCAGACGGCCTTATAAAATTATATTCTCCAAATAGTCTCAATTTACCAGCCAATGTTTTATAAAATTATTATATTTATGCCGCCACGTCTGGCTACATGACCTAGATGGTTAGAAAAGGGTTGGCAGATGATGACATACAAATGTGTATGCCCCTGTTTTGAAAGTCACGTACCTATTCTACTTGCTTCAGTTGTTTCAATAATGAAAGGACAGGTTATCCATGTTGGCTACGCATTTTTCGGATAAGAATTACAATTTAATTTCTGTATTAAAAACGAGTAAAACCTTTATACGCGATTATCTTAGTTGTATACGCGTACTGCATCAAACTTCTTGAAAAGTGAATTTTTCGAACATTATCATAGACTAACGAGGCCAGGTTAAAAAAAAAAGTGTGCGTCTCGGGACGCCCGACAGAAGTTATAATTTAAACTTATCTAAGTTGAACTATTTAATATGGGAAGCGTCTGTCCGAAATACGACTAGCGCTGTGGGTTAGAGTGAGAGAGGAAGAGCCTGCCTACCGCAGCCGCATGCCTGAGAAAAAGGGAAACCAGACAGACTGGCGCCGTAACGCGTAACGTTACGAAGCGGTTTACCCTCCCAAAAAAGTTATCACTTCAAAAAAAAGATTTTATTATTTTGATATTGTTTCTTTACTCTATAGGAGCAACATAACACCACCCTCAAATATGACCACTCACTTCTGGAACATCCTGTAGGTCTCTAGTAGGAGTATACTATACATGTGAAATGCGAATGAAAAAATCTGCTGGCTTAAAAGTCTCTATGCAAAAATCACACCGATCCATTTTTCAGGTGTTGCCAGGAAGAAGGACAAACTAACCAATATATATACACTATTTACATTAATAAAAACCAGTACAAATTGGGTACAGCTTAAAAAAGCATGAAAGTAACAATGTCATTTCCGTTTACTAAAAGCCAGAACATAAAAATAAAATGTCAGAGATTTTTTTTTACCATTTTTGTTAGACATCAATTCGCAGTACATTGAAACCTCGCTAACGATTGTTGATGACATATGTACAATAATGTACATATATGCAATTGTTGATTCTGCTGATATAGTATAAACAGTATTTGTTTAAGATGTATCAGAGAAACAGCAGCTCATATTGACTGTCAAGCATGTCTTTCATGTTTGAGACTCAATTTGATATAGACCAAACTGTATTCAACGCTCTAGAATAATTGTAAACCAATCAAATTAATAGACAGCACAAAATGAACAAGCTTCCGATATTTGGGGGTAAGGCGCATTTTCTTAATGTATAAACTCATCTGCCTGGCCTTTTCCCAACTATATCGGGGTCGGCTTCCAGGCAAACCGGATTCACCTGAATACCAGTATTTTACGTGGAGCGGCTGCCTACCAGACCTCCACAACCCATTAACTGAGTAACACGGTACTCCTTGGCAAGACTGGTGTCAGATTATCTGGCTTCTGACTATCCGTAACGACTGCCAAAGATCTACAAATGACAGCCGGGACCAACGGCTTAACGTGCTTTCCGAGGCACGGAAGAGTCTCGGTATGTTAAGATGGTCACCCATCCACAGACCAACCTCGGCAAGCGTTGCTTAACCATGAAGATCGACCACGAGCTCCTCCTTATTGTATAAACTATTACATTTATTATATTCTTTATTGTACACTCATAATATGAACAGGACAATCAATCATACAAACAAGTGTAGGTACAATGGGCAGTCATCTCGCAACAACGCAATCTCTTCCAGACAACCTTGGATGAACTCAACGAAAGGAGAAACATAGTTATAGGGCGTCAGTGTACAAACGTTCTAAACAATAATAATTAGACGTAATAATATAAAATACATAAATACAATACAAATTAATAAACTAATAAATATCATCAACATCATGTTGTTGTGTTGTCATCATCATGTTATACGCAGTCATCATCATCATCACCATACCAGCCGTAAGACGGCCACTGCTGGACATACCTGGGTTGCCATAATCGCCACGCTTGGCAGGCAAGTTGGCGATCGCAGCGTAGCTGTTGTAATGCACAGAGAATGCTGCTGCCCATTCTCTGGTGAGTCCCTTAGTCGTCTCTTACGACACCCACGGGAAGAGATGGGATGGCGCTGTTATTTTACGTCCGAAACCATACAGATCATACGGAGTCATACTTAGCTAATAATCAACGAGGCCTAATAATCATACAGATTTATTTTTCCAAAACACCAATACTCAAAAAAATGTCCATGACCTCTATTTGAGACGTCCCCAAATCGTCACATCTTTTACCCCATACGATGTTTTATACCCCTGTTTTGAAAGTCACGTCCCCAGCCAAGTTGCCCCAGTTGTCCCATAATAATGAAGGGTCCGAGTGACCTTGTCGGCTACTTGATTTTATTTCTTTTCCCCCTACCCGTAACTTCAAGCCGTTAACTTTTATTACCCGCCATAGTTTTTATGGGGAATCCAGAGAATCTCTTATATTTCTTTTAATAGTTGTTTCTTTTCTTAAGTTTGGCCTTTATGGTTGGTTTCTTGTGTATTGCTTTATTATGTTTTGTTTTTTTATGTTCGTCTTTATTTAAAAAAAAAATGGTGTATGATTTATGCAGTTTCAATCAACGTCTTGCGCATATATACTGAACATTAAGAAAAGTGAGCAGTAGGTCGTCTATGTATCAATTAAATAAGTTTTATGTTAATGATCCACCCTTATATCAAATGTAGTTATTCTAGAGCGTTTAATACGGTTTTGTTATGTCAACAGCAATTGAGTCTCAAATATCAAAGACGTGGTTGACAGTTAATATATGTTCTATGTTAACGAGAGCAACATCTTGAGCAAATGTCATACCACGAGAATCAATCGTATTGTCACCAAAAATTGTAGTTTCTGTTTAACTGAGAGCAAGTAGATCATGTAATCACTTCAGTCAATGCTGGGCATAGACTGACTCAACCCAGAGCGCCACCACATCGACTGGTGTGTTTCTCGCTTCTAGCAGATTGCCAGGGAATTGATGTTAAATGCGTCCTGTCCATGTGTGACTGCCACTTAAGTTTGACAATTCTCTACGTTGGCAATATTATTCCCTGTAGATCTCTTCATTTATGATTCAACTCATTCAATTCATTGATCATGCACTGAAATAGGGAAATGATAGTACAACTACATGAAAATAACTGAATCAGTATTTTTATTTGGAACGGAACGCAAATAATGTAGAAATATAGACCACAAGGTATCCTGTTACACCAATATCTACAAACAAGAGCCGGCCTTGAGTTGTGACTGAAACTACATACTCGTATGTCATATTTAGGTTTGTTTGTCAACCAATTTACTAAGTGTTACAACAGTAAATACCTACGTTCCAGAATTAGGTTTGATAGTTTATCATAAATGTATTTCAAGTATTCAGATACGAGTAAGACTTAATATTTCGATTTTTGGAATTTCTATTCTTTTTTTGAAAAGTCGGAACATCAAAGTAATTTTTTTTCAATTCCGACATTTCAATAAAAGTGCGAAATCGTCAAGTTAAAATTCAAAGTACCCGTAACAAAAAACGATTCAAACTTGTATAAATAACGAAAGATGAAGTGCCAAACGCTGGCAAATTAATCAATCATGAATGCTTCCTTACAATAAACTGGAAATGACAAACAACCATCCGCCGATAAAACCAATTTCGAATTCGATACAAAATGTTTCTTAAGGAAGCAATTATGCGCTACTTCATATAACATACATATAACCTCCAAAAACGTTTGTAACAGCTTCCAAGACAGAACCACAAACGATTCTACTGATTAATTAACTCATTCAGACAATTTCAACCATTTTCTTGTTTTGTTTGAGACAGCTAAAATTAGAATTTCCACGAAATACTTGCAGCTTTCTAGTACAAATAAGATAGGTGGAGAAGGTCCGCTGTATGCTTAGTAATGCAAGCCCTGATGGAGGCGGAATGCGTTTGGGAGAGGCAACCCTTACGCCCCAGCCGCCGCAGGAGACGTCCTGTGCGTCGGGAATCGTAGGGCGATTCCTTACATCGAAGGCGCGGGTCTGCGGACTGCGAGCGATGGGTGGCTCGTCAACCAGCCATTTGATGATTTCCCATCCCTAAAGAAAAGGAAAACAATACGCTATATGCTTATAATCAGAATAAAACACAGACCTGTATGATGTACGGCGATCTCTTACTATGTCAAACGCATTCTAGTTGCGGGTTCGCTTAAAACTCGCGATATGTTGACGCGTTTTTAAAGCGGAGCGAACACTAGATGGACTTGTCTGTGGGTATTCTTACGGGCATTCCTGCGGGAAATGCTTACCACTAAAGACCAGTCTGCAACGGTACAAACTAAAATAGATATAGGACAGACCTATTAAATTCCCAGCCAATACGGCAATATCTAACAATGTCAAACGAATGCAAGTTACGAGTCGATGTACAGAAAGCGTTTATATGAGTGCGTGCTTTTTCGCGCGTTGTATGAACTTGATCTTCTGTACATATCTATTCTGTGGCTGTAGTTCGCTCGTGAATTTCTTAAGACGAAGTATTTTGTGCCAAAAATAAAGATGTTCGTGCTTTGGAAGTTTTAGTGGTAAAGCAGTGAATGAAACCGTTGGAGCGAGGTTTTTTGTGCTTTTAAATCGTTGCATAGTCGTTGAAGGAAGCTCTAGTAATGCAGTTTCATTAGTGTAGGGAAAGTGTTATCAGAATCCAAACTAAAATGCGAAAGTGTGCGCATCTATGAGCCTGTGGGTTGTGTTTTCACGTCTAAATCGGTGAATAGATTTTTGTGAAACTAAGCACACAAATAGACTATGATAAGAATCACTGCGACAATACATTTCACCCCATTAATACTACTGTCTATGGATATAACAAAACACTTTTCACGAGAGCAAAAGCCGCGGGTAGACGCTTGCATGTTCATAAAAATCGGTTTTGTTGAACTGCCGTTAAATTTTGCTGCTAGTAAAATTGTGAAAGCACTTTCCACACTAAACTCATATACAGCTATATTTTATAAAAATGTACTGGCATATATTGATTTTGCAGCTACACTAAAGTCTTAACTTTTAAAAGCTTTTATTCAATGTGCAATATTTTTTAGTTAAGGTCAAATCTGGCAAGCTGAATGAAAACCACTTCCTTTTATTATCTTATTGTTCAGTTCAGATGACAACGAATTTTGATGGTACCTATGACCTGATTCTCCATCTAGGGTTGACTATTCAACTCTTCAACGGTCCACAATACACGAAATTTTTCTACTCAAAATAAGTTACTATGATCTGATTCTCTGCCAGGCTTGCGGAATTTGTTCGAAAGAGTCACCGCGTTTTCCATCTAGGACAGATTTTTTCTTCTTTATTATGCGTTCAAATAAAAGCTTGTTTTAAAAAATATTTTTGACTATTAGTTACTTATTTTAACAAGTGTACATAAATGTAATATGCTACATATATATCTACTAATTAAATCGACTTGGAATGCAATCAAGCAGATCGAGAAAAACATGTTGCATGGTCACTATGTTATCCATTAACAATATTTAGAGATATAATACCATACAATATTATAATACCTTGTGACCACTATAAATATTACTGTGGGGTTCGAACATACAAGTTCTTAATAAAAATTTTCACAGCTTAAGGTGTTCTCCTATTACAAAGCGATCTTCGCGCGAAAACACGAACGTTGCATTCATTTGCACGGCAAACACAATCGCATCGTCGCGCTGATAGAGAGCGCCTTACGGTTTTGTTTAACAAATTAACGTGACGATCGCGTATTCTCGCGATGATCGCTTTGTATAGCCTTAGCCAATCCCGTTCAAGCACTATACATTAGAAAATTTTATCATTGTTTTATTGCCGTATGCTCTGCCATGATACGAGCTCATTTTTCTCAACTAGTGGATACAATAATAAACCTTTCACTCAGTTTTCTTTACGACTCACGCAGAATGAGCAGCTGCTACGTTTTATGTTTTTCTTGCTCGAGGGAATAAAAATTCTAAATAACCATCTACTGAAGGCATCCAGGGTATAATGTGATGCTTAAAATTTACAACCTACTTTTTGTAGGCAGCATTCAATTCAGCCTGTTTACTTAATACCTTTGCCAAACTGATGACCACTCATGCATGTACCGAAGTAGCGTATATTGGTTTAAACTGAAGTTCAAAAAGGCCACTCACCCTTATTTGTTTATTTTAGTTTGTATTAGTATCTACTTCCGGAGGTTACATTTTGCAAACAATTTCAATTAATTATTTGCATTCGTTTGGATAAGATTTTGAAAAGACGGACTATTTAGGGTCGGGGGTCTCCTCGCTTTTCGGCTCCAAGTTTTACGGTCTTGGGTTTTTGGTTCATGCACTTGGGTTTTCTTGAAGAAACAGGCTTTCTCCTTTAATTCTATATAATCGGTAAATACTCAGTTCTTTTTTTTTTCTTGACGGGGACCACTCGCAGTTCAGCACACTAAGGCTGGTTACTGCTTAACCGGACTATCCTGTGGTGGCCTCAAATGAATTTAAGGCCCCCAGCCAGGGCTTACAAACTAGCTAAATTATACTAAATTACTGCTCTCTAGGGCATCCCCTGCGGGATACGGACCTCGGCTTGGCGGTGTCATTTCGGGAGGACAACAAGGGACAGGCTGGGCCATAACGTTATTATTTATGGGATTTAAAACTACTGGCTCAGCGACGCGGGCTGGCTCGGTATTCAAAGGTCGGGGAGGGTTATTACAGGGACGTCGCGACGGGCCCCGGCGGCGGGGCCGGAAAACGGAACGCGGTCTGTGTTTGTGTTTTCTAAGAGTGCTGGTTTCCCTACGGCTCTCTTGAATCTGGGTGATGGCGTCGTCGGGTTCGACGAGGGTATGCCGCGGACGGCGAATCCTACTGATCTGTGAGGGAGTGTATCGGGTAACCGATGCGATAAGGGGATTTTGGTGTTTTGAAGCAGTTTCGATGAAACGCTGCGATAGTCGTTTCATGAAATGCTTCACTGTCGGGATTTTGAGGTCGACATGGAGTCGCTCGTTCCTAATGAACCACGNATGCTTCAGTGTCGGGATTTTGAGGTCGACATGGAGTCGCTCGTTCCTAATGAACCACGGGGCGCCCGTGGCCTTTCGGATAAATCGATTTTGCAGTACTTTCATCCTATGAATGTGGTGCGACTTTGCGTGCGCGAAGGTGGCGCACACATACGTCATGATGGGGCGTATGCACGTCGTGTAGATGCGCAGTTTACATCTTAGGGACAGCTTGCTGCATGGAGTGGGCCCGCCGAGAGCAAAAGCGGCATGCGAACGATACTCAGTTCTTTTGTTTGGCCACTATCTCACCTTATAGTAAGTGATGATGTGGTCGAAGATGGAGCACGCTTGCCTAGAAGTAGCCTATTCACTCTTGACTCCCAGGTTGTAGCTTTCAGGAAACACAGACTCTGGCAGGGAATTCCAGTCCTTAGCTGTACGCACAATGAATGTGTTCCCAAAACGTTTTGTGCATGTGGGTGGGATGTCCACCATGTACCGGTGGCGCATCGCCGTACGTCTTGTGATCCGATGATGGAAAGGGCTTGGTGGAATTAAACTATGCAGTTATTTTGAATAAATGAGATGTTGGTGTTTAATCAGCGGGTTCGTAGGTGTCCCTGGCTAGACAGTACCAAAAGGACAAATACTACATCAACAAAAATAAACAAGAAACAGTTGCATTGTCTCAAAAAATCATCTAAAACTCATAACAAACCACTGTTACAGAAAACTTCCAAAAAAAAACAACAATTAAGACGGTGGTTATTCAATTGACATCACAGTCGAAAAACGCGGCAAATACGAAAATAACGAGCTCAAACCGAGCTAAACAACTTTGTTTCCGTTAATTTAACTTCAATCTGTTTCTGGTGACGCGAAGTCAACAAACCATTTGGCGACCATCGTTTATATATGTAATTTAGAAACAGTTAATTTGGTTAGGATATCGTTATGTATCATGTGTAATTAAGCGTGATTGATTGCAGTTTGATTTAAAACTTTGGTAATCTTGTGCGATATGGTTAGTTTACTCACAGATTGCCATAAATTCTGTATTTTTCTTTTTTAATGTTTTTTCATATTTGTATTTTCTAGCATTATGATTTATGTAAGTGTGCTTTTGTGTGTTGCGTATTCTGTTCTTGTACCAAATAAATGTTTTATCTATCTACTTAATACTGCACGTTTCAAGGTCGATAGACCAAACGAACCAAAGAATCCGCGGGGAAATTTTCACACCTATTATGCCAATATACAACTAAATTGATATACGATAAATACGATGTTTTCTGGACTAAATACATTGGTAACAAATATATAATTGTTTCGAAGTATATTTTTTTTCTCTGTAGTACCTACCGTTGTGCCAAACTAGAATGTTTTGTTAAAATCCTAAATTAATACGTCACGACTCATATTCTGGGATTTCAGATTAGGTTTTATCCACGTAATGTTTTATGACAGGTTTCATCAGGAAGGAAGTAATATTAATTCCTTCCTGAAATTTAGGTAAATATACATAAGAACTTTGTTTATGTGTATGTATGTATTTATCTATGTATTTATAATTTTATTTTCGTCTCTCTATTTTTAGTTTTTCTTTAAGTTGCACCTGCCATGTTGTCTCTGCACCACCCTAAGGTCGACTGGTAGAAAACGCCTAAACCATTAAGTCCGCCTTTGTACAGTGATTTTACTTGTGCATAAAGTTTTAATGAATAAATAAGAGCGCGGTTAACCGATGGATGCAAGACGCGCAGGACCGGTTCTTGTGGTGACACTAGGGGGAGGCCTATGCCCAGAAAGAAAAAGAAAGAAAATTGTGTTCATTGGTATTACAAAACAACAGAAACACTTTAAAATTAAACAAAATAAATAATAAAAACCAACAATGCCAAAAGGGTCTCAGCTCTGCATAATGCCAGATGGCAACACAAGATATACCACTTGACGTTGATTTTCAGCTGCAGCCTACGAGCGCCATACCTACGCTCGAAAACATTTTACATCATCTTTACACATAAATTTTACAAAACTAAAATATTTTGTACAAAAAGCAACTAAAATAAAATATTGCGACTCCTTTCGGCTTATAAGTATTATGATGATACATAAGAATAAGAATGCGAACAGATATTTTCCCTTCTTGGGTCCATATTTATATAACAAAATCAGCCAATCTATCGATTTGCGAAGTTTAAATACTAGAGAGCTCAAAAAGAAAGTATTTGAATACATACATAAACTTAACTATGATGAAACTGAACAATTACTTAATGTACCTAGTTATGCTCACCCTCCCGCCCACATACACACACTGTCACTCCACACACAGGGAGGCCTTACTACACTTTATAACTTTAAATTATTTTTGCTATTGCAATAGTGATCTGTCTTGTATACAGTGAAATGTATAATCTTTAACGGAGGAGCGCTGCTGTCTGAAATACAGATATTTAGTTATCTAGTTCAGACACAGATGTTCACAGAATTGTATTTGTTCTTAGGCTGTATCTCAAAGTGTTTGTATCCTAGTGACTAAGATATTTATTGCTTGCTTGAAATAAACATATTATTATTATTATAATGATTGAGAGAATCGGTGATGTAAAAGTTCGTTTTTGTACCTTAGTTTTTAATAAATAAAAGACCGATTGAAAGTCTCAAAATTCCGGATTAGTATTAAATTATTGTACAGGCGTTCGGTATGGTGTCGGACGTAAAAGAATAGCACCATCCTATCACTTCCCGTGGGTGTCATAAGAGGCGACTAAGGGAACACCAGAGAATGGGCAGCAGCATTCTCTGTGCATTGCAACAGCTACACTGCGATCGCCAACCCGCCTGCCAAGCGTGGCGATTATGACAAACCCCTCCTTTGGCGGAGGCCTATGTCCAGCAGTGGACGTCTTCCGGCTGATATGATGATGATGATGATGTATAGGCAGACAAACTTCAGTTCTCTGTTCGAAACACAGTTCGCTACTACTTCGAAAGTTACAAACATGCACTTAACATGTTACAAGTTTCCATCTCATACATTTGCTGTTAACCTTCTATTGGTTCAACTGCCGAACATGTACCAAACTACCTACTTAAAATATATTTAAACATGAAATGACTCAACATCATCGTCAGCCTAGCCTTTTCCCAGCTATATTGGGGTTGACTTCCAGTTAAACCGGACTCAACTGAATACCAGTATTTTACGTGGCGCTGCCTATTTATCCTCTCGACCCGGTAACTATGTAACAGGCTACTTATTGGCAAGACGTGTCAGATTTTCTGGCTTCTGACGATCCGTAACAACTGCCACAGATCTATGAATGACCGGGACAAACAGCTTAACGTGCTTTCTGTGGCACGGAGGAGTCTCGGAGTGTTAAGATGGTCATCCATCCACAGACCGACCTCGGCAAGCGTTGCTTAACCTTGAAGATCGATCCGATTGGCGGTTATTATTGAGACACATGGAGCGACGACGACTCCTAGTCGAGTTTGGCTGAAGATATAAACCGACATAAGAGAAGACGGTTTAAATATCATAATAAGTCGCTATACACTAAGGTGCTTGCTCAATGGAAGCATTCACCTGTAATGCAACGTTACAGAGTCGAGCATTACTTCAGTGAGTGAGGAGAACCAAGCATTACACTGCTCACCCTGCTTGTCGATTCTGTCAACATCTCACGGTAAACTTAGGATTCCATCTTGTTTGTATAGATTAACAGTTCACTTCACACTAAGTTTACACGGTGAGAGGTTTACTGCGGGTCGATTCTGTAAACATGTCGAAGTGAAGGCTTGGGTGAAGTGGTCACAAGGTGAGCTGTCAATCTATATAATCAAGATATCACGTGATCACGAAGTGAGCTGTCATTCCATCTTGATAATATGGATTGACAGCTCACCTCGTGATCACTTCACCTAAGCCTTCACTTCGACATGTTTACAGAATCGACTGGCAGAATCGCACGCTGCAATGATTCAATAAGTAACATTTGTATACAACTTGATACATCAATGCGCCGGTTTTGAAATAATTCTTGACACGAATATCGTTGTTTCTTGTTTTTTTTTCAGCTGCAGGCCAATTCCCAAAATCGAATTTATTTGTTACATTATAAGTGAATGCTCTTCAAGCAGGGAAGCAATATTGTAATGTAATGCTCAAAATCGAACCTGTAATATTACATTACAAGCAAAGCTCCTGGTGGCACCATAAATGTTTCAATCGCTCTTGGAAACGATAAACAAGATGTTCAACATTTGTTACAAGTTGTGTATGGCGCCGCATTCCTTTAATTAATGAAGCTTCGCGAATGGCTGTTCACTTTCGAGGGAAGAAGCAATTATAGCAGCAGAACACGATGACATAACCATTACGTTTGCAATACTTCAAGTGTTAGACTGTCGTGGTCCGTTTTGTAGGTTTTGATTGCAATTTTCGGCTTTATATTGTTGCACAGAAGGCTTAGTATGAAAAATCTTAAGCAATTATATCTGTCAGTGTGGTAGTGCGTTTTAATTCTCGCCGTAATTTCTTAGAAAGCTTGCTTTATCCTAATATATAAAATTCTTCCGTTACTGACTGACTGAGTGACTGACAGGCAAAGCACAGCCGAAACTACTGGTCGTAGAAAGCTGAAATTTCGCATGTCGGTTTCTTGGAGAGTGTAGTGGAGCACTAAAAGACGATTTCCCGACATTCCTACGGGAACGGGAAAACACGGAATATGCTCGTACGAAAACGTCCACCTCTACATAACTACTTATGTCTACTTTGTCACCAAAGATGCAGCAGAAATGGGGCGACGGCGAATAAGCTGACGTATGCCATCATAATTCCGTTGTGTAAAAGGGATAGCGCTATTCATCCTACATAGCTCCGTCTCTCTCTCTCACACAAGAAAAATTATAGCTTTAAGACGTCATAGTAGGTACACTCATTTTTCAGGATTGTGGAACTATTTGAAAGAGTTACCGCGGCCCTGGAACGCAAAGGGCATTTGAAGGAACACATGTGGGTTTCAGGGTGTTACTTCACCAATCGATCGATGCCATCGATCGATATCAATGGGCCTTAATCGATTGGTGTGGAAGCCTTGGCTGATCGAAGAAAGAAGGTGTGGTAACTAACGGCCGGCCTGTTTGTCTTTCAAACATGACGTTTCTGCAATTTTTGGTAGCTTATTTGACAGTTGGTTAACGGTAGATACGTTATTGAAACCGGCCGTTAGTCAGGTACACCTGTCAGCTGAGTCAATGGGGATCCACACGCAAAGCTCAGCGCAGCTGTCGCCAGAGGCGGGACGGCTGCTGTCAAATCATTTTCGCTTTGTTTACGCTTTAGTTATTGCTATGTTTGTGCTGAAACCGTTCCACTATTGTTATTATATAACATTTATTGAACCTGGAAAGTTAAAGAATTGAATACGAACTAAAAAAACGATTTTTGCGACGTATAGCATTTCCCCACTTCTTTTTTAGCGTTGTGTCTTTGGTTAATAAGCGTACACCGAGGGTACATCCTGGTACAGCACACAGAGGCATGTTTCTCAATATTTATTGAATTATTGGTTGTAAAATGTATTGAATTGACAGCTTTCAATGGCCATGCGAACGATGCGCCACCTATCGTGAAAACATAGCAGTAAAGAGCCTCATTGATGATTTACTATCCACAGAAAAAGGTAGGTGCCCTGA
Organism: Mamestra configurata; assembly: GCA_002192655.3. Lineage (NCBI taxonomy): Eukaryota > Metazoa > Arthropoda > Insecta > Lepidoptera > Noctuidae > Mamestra > Mamestra configurata. The sequence goes on from NDFZ01005455.1 coordinate 59,375, forward strand.
TCTTTGAGTAGAACAACGTTATTCAACTAAACGGAATAGTAAACCTACAACTTACCATTTCTAACCCAGGCACCTCTATGTCTCGCCAAGACCGATTCAAAGCCAAGACCTCAGAATTCGTTGCCAAGCGGCTTATAGGCCGTCTAACCGCATTCTAGACGTAAACTCAGCCGTACCACCGCACGTCTTCCAAAAACGGTTCAAAATCGTGTCAATTTTAACGTAATTCAGCAGCTCCACTAATTAGAGACCCGGCTAACTTTGCAAACATTATACCGTGGAACTAATTTCTCGCCTACGATATAGCGTGATGACGGCACTTGTAATTTGATTATAGAGGCCTCGGCTGCTGTCACACCGTGCCGAAACTTTGTTGTGTTTGTAATTAAGTTTCTCAAACAAGAGTGAGCATCGAATTAATATTCAGGCTTGTTTTAAATTTTTGGTTAGGAATTTTTGGCGGGTGACCTTTAGCGTGATGTTTTAGTAGACGCGTGTTACATTGGGTGTTCTTTATTATACAGGGTGGTTCAAAAGTGCGTGGTCCTATTTACAGGTAATGTTCAGTATTTGATATCCAGTGTAGAAACAATTTCAAAAAAATAAAACATTACTTGTAGTTCAAAACAAATCAGTTTTTAAGCAGTCTCATCACGGATTTGATGCTACCAACTGCATCTAACTGCCTGAAAAGTGATGTTTGTTTGAGCCTTTCAATGTACTCGTTCGCGTAAACGTTAACGCTCACTTAAGTCTAATTGTATATAAAAAGAGTTTTTCGTAACTGCCTCCAGATGGCGCTTATCCAATTTTGGAATGTGAATATATGAATACGAGTAAAGTGACACATACTAAATACATAAGTAAAGGTTATAAAGACGTTCAACTTTAGTTTTCGCAGTAATTTGAAAATGATGCACTTATGAAAAGTCTAAATCATACTAAACATCTTATTAAGTCACGGTCTATTCTGTCAACGTCCATTATGAAAACTTGAAGTGAAATGTCATTCTATCTTGATTGCATTAGTCATAGTCATAAACAAGTAATTTGTATCTGAATTTACACATAAAGTTACACAATAACGGTAAATAAAATTTAATAATTACATTTCAATTAATTATAATAAATTTACATTTCTTCAATAGCATTTCGATAAATAAATTAAACAATATGATCAACATCTTTATATTTCAAATAATAACAATGAAATAATTAATTAAGGAAAAATTAGCATAGAATTATGGATTTCATGAAAAATTATTGACATTGATTTATAGTTCACTTTATGTTCACATCAGCTAGTTACACGGTGAGGTTTTTCAGAATACTAAATAGTTCAAAGTCTTGCATTAAACTACTACTCGTCTGGAAAAAAAAGAACTAAAGCCATAAAACACCATATCTATCAATGTTCTACATTTTAAAACGTTTTCGTTTTTCTCGTGAAGCGTCTGGCTGTATATTTTTTACTCAATTAGCCTTTTAACTTTACATTCTCAATTTGGGCTTCTTTACGCAAGATTTAGAACTTTTGACTTTTATTTTGTATGAACTAATTAGTATAAGAACATTTATGCCTAACTTTATCAAATTGAATGATTCTTAAATTTTTTTACGTCAAGAACTCAATTTTGGATTAAAATAAAATAATATTATTATTTTCAGGTTAGCATATTGTTCTTTTGATCATTTATTCTAGAACAAGATTTTGAAATATTATTTACGGTTGATTAAAGGCAATAGGTTTGCTCCTACCACAAGGAATACTTTTTTTTTAAGGATGGGATATCATCATAATGACTTCTTCCGCTCTGGGTGGAGCGGAAGGGCGTGTCAGACTATTACTGACTAAAACCCATCCGTATTCCTTCTAAAGCCCTTTGCGTTTCAGGGCCGCGGTGACTATTTCAAACAAATTCCGCAACCCTGGCAGGCTCTGGCCCTAACGGGCGTCTTCTATGCTGACATCTCTTTGACGCGCGTGGATTACATTGCGCCATCGATCTTTGGTGGTGATCGGACAGCGAGCCGCCCAAAGCTCGCCGTCCGCAGGCCTGCGCCTACCATGGACCACAAGGGATACTTAATAGCCAAATTGGCGAACCAAGACAGACGCCAGACCTGTGTACATAATCAAAGATGTCCTATTCTTCTTCCCTCCTCATCCTTGTGTCGTGTTCCTCGTTGCTGAGGGTCGTGGCCCCAACGAATTACGAACGACATTCGGTTACCATTTAATTCGGTCTTCGGCAGTGACCTTTGAATGTTCGACTTTAAAATATATGATTATACTGCGATATGACAATAACCCTTCACTTCCTTCGTTCATTGTTTTATTATAACAGTTCAAAGACAATGATCAGAACGCCTGAGGATAGGAAATGTCGAAAGTCTTCAATGAACAGGGAGGTAAATCGTTGCTCAATTACCGCAGCGAAATGGATGGAAATTATTTGTGCCGTGTTTTGACGAGTTCCGCCTCGCTTCCGCTGTGTTTTGATGCGATTTGTTATTCCATCAAGTTCTTCCTGTCTGCCTCACAAGCCTTTTCCCACCTATATTGGGGTCGGTTTCCAGCCTGACTGGATGCAGCTGAATACTAGTATTTTATAAAGAGCGACTGCCTTTCTGATCACCACAACATGATCATCATATCAGCCAATTACCGTCCACTGCTGAACGTAAGCTTTCCCCAAAGAGCGCCAACCATCCCGGTTTTGAACGGTCCGATCCAAACACTGCCAGCCACCTTCTTCAAATCAACGATCCATCGTGCCGCAGGGCGTCATACGCGGTCTCCATTCCAACACATGTCTGCTCCATCGACCGTCTGTCCGTCTACAGACATGGCCGGCCCACTTCCACTTCAGCATGCTGATTCTACGCGCAATGTCGGTGACTTTAGTTCTCTGGCGAATGACTTCGTTGCGAATTCTATCCACCAGAGAAATCCCGAGCATTGCTCTCTCCATTGCACGCTGAGCAATCTGGTACCGCTTGGCAAAACTGGCGTCAGATTTTTAGTTCTTGCCTATCCGAAAGGGACTTGATAAACAAAGCGCTCAAGGCGCGCGGCCAGGGGCGCCACGCTGTGACGAAAATGTATGACGTCTGTCCGTGCGCCCGCGACGCTAAGTATGTTTCGTTCCTTTGACGCCATACATTTTATCTTGTCAGCGCCCTAACCTTTGCATATGAAGTCCCTCAAAAAACTTGATTATAAGCTCTCTGATAAATGGTATATTTTTGTTTCAGGTAAATCACAAGAAGGTTTCAAATATGCAAAGGAAGGTAACGTTAGTTTAATTTTTTTTTTTAGGATTACTCAAATCTATACTAATATTATAAAGCTGAAGAGTTTGTTTGTTTGTTTGTTTGAACGCGCTAATCTCTGGAATTACTGGTCCGATTTGAATGATTCTTTCAGTGTTGGGTAGTCCATTTATCGAGGAAGGCTATAGGCTATATATTTTTTTTTCAAAATTAGGGATCCGTAATAAAATTGCTATTTTGTAACACAAGGTGTAAAATCAAAAACCTTTTTTTGCGTGCGCTGCAAAAACTATTGACAAAAGAACAAAATGATGTACTACGGGTTAGAAGATCCCATTAAGACCTACAAAAAAGTCCGCGAGAACATATATCTAGCTATCATGGTTTAATCACAATAACCCATTTTGTGTTCAAAATAATTATTAAATCGTCTAAAGAAAAAAAACTACGTTAAATACGTATCGTAATATTAATCTTTATCGAAATTAAGCATTATGTTATCAAGAGTATTTATGTAGAAGTAAAATACTTTTTGTTTCATCTCAATCGGATATTTCGTTTAAAAGTTATCACGTGTGTAAGATGTTAAGAGTTGGTACCTATTAATGAGTTATGGGCCATAGAGTTTTTTATCAACATAAAATCCTGTAATAATCTTTTTCGAAATATATTTGTTGATGATTGTAAGTATAAGATCTTTGAAGAGTATAATAAATACATTTCTAAAATAACTCTGCTAAGGAAATCCACGCGCGCATAATGTTTTGAACAGTTCTGAAGACATTGATAATTGCATTAACTTCGGTAATGGTAGTTGAAACTTCTAATACAATTAAAGGAGTTTTAATCTAATAGAATTGAAAAACGCCCCAATTTTTTGGGTAACGTAATTCCTCCAAACTCACGAGATTCAACGAATCCTAAATTTTGATTCTAATCTTGAAAATTAAAAGCAGAATATTTTTAGTATTTATTTCCTTTGGGCCAAGTTCTTTTGCAATTGTATTGAGTGCTTTTATCATTTGTATGCTCAGTATTCCACAATCACCAGTAAATTCTATAAAGTTCAATGAACTTATTTGATCTTTATTATGAACTTTATTATAGCAATACAGAATAAAGCGAAATAGTGATACAAAAGCGGCTTTCAAATAATTCTCAAAGAGATATTAAAAAGTGATCAAATTAACACAAAGGGCTCAAAACAGCTATTTTATAGGAACTAGCACTAACAAGTCTAAAGCAACTTGGGAGGTAACCAATTCTATGAAATTTAATATTCCTAAAATGATAGCAAGACATTTTAATGATTATTTTATAGACTCAGTTCAATCGAATGCCGATAATTTGCGAATAATACTCAAACAGACACATCATCAGGATTATATATCTAATCTATCTAAACTAATATTATAAAGAGTAAAGATTAGTTAGTTTGTTTGTTTAGAATTAAGGTTGATAATGTACATGTAAACTACACTTCAAATTACTCAAATCGGACCTTTCGTTTTAAAGTTACGACGGGCATAAAAATGGTCTAAGTAAGAAAAATGTTACGGTTTGAGCGAACTGGGGAGAATCTTAACGCTTAGTCCGATGAAGCTGAAACACGGCATTAATGTTTTGGATAAAAAAAGAAAAATAACAAATATTTGGATTTTTCGATGCTCTAAGTAAGAAAAATGTTGCGGTTTGAGCTAACTGGGGAGAAACTTAATGCACGGCATTAATGTTTTGGATAAAAAATTAAGAATAACAAATATAAGGGGCGAAAAGGGTTGATGAATTTTTCAGGGGAGGACATTATTGCTTACTTCAATTTACGTGGAAATTGGAATGAACAAGCTAAAAGTGGGAAATTTGAAACAGATCTAACAATGTTTACATAGTCAACCTCTGGCGGGGTGAACGGGGTGAACTGGGTGGATAGTAGGCTGATCCTGAGACCGTTGAATGGATATCGTAGTGCTTAATTTTCCAAAACTTACCTTTAAAAAGGGTTTGAGGGGGCTTTGAAGTTTGTGGAGTAACTACTAAATCCGCGCGGACGAAGTCGCGGGCGAAGTGCTAGTCTATAATATACTTACTATTCTGGTATAATAAAGCTGAAGAGTTTGTTTGTTCACACGCTCACGCATAATACGCGCTTAGTCGTGGAGTTGCGGAAACCAGCCCGAGTTACATACATTGTTCACACGCTAATCCCTGGAACTACCAGTCGGATTTGGGAAATTCTTTTTGTATATGATAGCCACGTTCATCAGGAAGGCTATACGGAAACGGGATATGCGCTTACAATTAGTGAACAATAATCTGCGGGCAAAAGTTAGTGAACAATAATCTGCCTAACCTTTACCCAACTATCTTAGGGTTGGCTTCCATACTAAAGGGGTGCAGCTGAATACCAGTAGTTTGGAGCCGCTGCCCATCTGACCTTCACAACCCAGTTAATGAGTAACGCGATACCCTTTGGCAAGACCGGTGTCAGTCTTGGCTTCTAACTACCTGCCTGTTACGACTGTTTAATTTAAAATTTAAATATGGCAGCCGCGTGCTTTCTGTGGCACGGTAGATTCACGATAAGTAAAGATAGTTTGATCTTAAATGATCCCTTTACAGCAATATATTTATGGCGTATTGCGCTATCGAAATGAAAATTTTTGGATTACGGCCGATCTCAATAACGTACATAATAAACTGTCAAATTAGCTACCTACCAGCATAAGCTGAAACGTCATTATTGCCTTTCAAACTAGACGTTTCAGCTGCTGTTGGCAGCTAATTTGACAGTTGGTTAAAGGTAGATACGTTATTGAAACCGGCCGCTAGCCAATCTGAGAACTGGCGGCTTCATAAAACTTCTTAAACTTACTCTTCTAAAATCGTAATACTTGTTGATGTTCTCAACAATTAGTTTCCAAGCAGAAGCTTTAGGCAATCACATAAAATCCACCAATGAAACATAAACAAAAGATTAATAAAAGAAAAAAATATTCCTTAAGGCAAGAAAGATATGAACGATTGTATCGCGAATCATTTGAGGGATCACTTCCTTTTGGTTAATGTTTGTCGAACAAACCCCGATATTGTGACAGAGATTTTGAACAATGAGTTATATATAACTCATTGTTCAATACCTCTAGCCACAAGGACTATCAGACTATCACTATGGTGAAATATTTTGTAGGTTATTGAATTGTTTTTAAATAAGCATTATAATTTTTACATTATTTTTGTGAAAATTACAAATGAGATTAAGTATTATTAAAGCTAAATACAGTTTGGACAGCATATCAACAAAAGTAGGTCCCATTTCAACTGACTTTAAAAAAAGAGGAGGTTCTCAATTCGACTGTTTTTTATACATACATTTTTTGTATGTTTGTTCAGCAATATTTTCGCTAATTGTCAATCGATGTTGACGACTCTTTTTTTGTTCAGAAGATTTTTTTCCGGACTGGTCCTATTTCAATTTGGTGAAGATCTGATGAAAAACTTCGGAGATAGGTAACGGAACTCTTCAATAAATGATAGCAAATCTCCCGGGATTGCTGTAATCGCATGTCTGTTTATTGTTTACAGCAGTTCATAACATAACACTACGCCAGTACGCTGTGGCGGAGTACGCAGATGTGAACAAGTCAGCCATGATTTTGGAGTTATCTATTCGGGCATAACTTTATTGTTTATGAACCGATCTTGATGATTCTTTTTGCTTAGGGTTTTGTTAATGCTGTCTTGAATTTGCATTGGACGTTGAACTTCAAAGATACACCAGTGACCGCCTCAACTTAAAATTAAGTAAAGTGAGATATTGTCAGGTTTATGTCAATCCTAAAGCAATGTCGATATTGTACTATGAGCTGGTTTGGACTTGGACTGCGAAGGCACACAAAGTAACTCATTAACGGCAAATCGTGTAACCACTGATTATGACAATATAGTTCTGGAGGCATTCACCCCTAAAAAGTGAAGACTAAAAAACTTTTTTAACAATAATTCAACCGACATCGAAATACGAAACAAAGAAACACCGACTCCCGAAATTAGCAGTTGATCGATATCCAACGCATATACATATAATTTGGTCTAAGATATATATTAGGTTCAACAGGAAAGGTTCAGTATAAGACAAGTTAAACCAGTCTATTGGGAAAGTTTCATATCATAATCAGGCATCGCATCGATCAAGAATGGCGAAGATAACTTTTGAAAGTGGGACGATAAAGTCACTTCAGTATGTCTGAGAACACAAGAACAAGATGGACACTCAACTAAGAGCTCTCTTTGATCAAGCTTGCCCTCCAGCCCTCTTTCCCCTTTAATATTGGGGGAAGTAACTTGTTCAAGGCGACTTTCAATATATTGGCTATCTTTTAGGAGGTGGACCAACTCTGAAATTAAAACACATTGCGGATTAAAGATATTTTACCAATAGAGATCATTATCATTTTCTGTCGATTTTGCTTTGAATTTTATTTTGTTAAGCGGTTTTTTGGAACATAGGGTGTTCCGTGTATATATCGTCAAAAGGTTAAGTCTGAAGACAGCGGAAAGTCTTAGGGTGCGTTTCTACCAGAGATGCGTAGCTAGGGATGAGTTTTTAGAACCAATAGAATTGCTTAATTTACCTAATCCGTAGCGAGGCAACGTAAATGAAGTAATTCTTTTGGTTCACACAAACATATTCCTCGCTACGCATCCTCGCACATCTCCGGTGGAAACGCAGCCTTATGCTCCTTGCGGTTTTATGTAACGACTGTCAAAGATCTACAAGTGAGAGCCAGTACTAAAGGCCGGTCTTGGTTTGCAAATAACGGTCACATATCCACGTAACAACCTCGGCTATTATCAACAACAAAACAAGCTCCTCTCTCGGTTTTAAGTTTTAACATCACCATAAACTATAAGTAAAAAATGTGGTTTTGAATCCCTATTTTCATTCGCCAAAAAATAAAATGTAAAAATGGGAGCCAAGTTACAAACAAGTTAGTTAGAAACAATATGCGTGATTGTCGACTTCGGCGACAGAGAATTGAGATCTAAATGGATGCAAAGTTCTGTAGATAAACCTGAAATAAGATAAATTAAGGCTCAAGATTCGACTTGGCTAGTTTTCACATACTTTTATTTGGCTTAACTTATCATGTTTATGTTACTCGCAAGTTACAGTTTTTATATTGAAAAGTCAACATACATTACTCTTCTAAAATATTTTGATTTGCTGGTAAAAACTATCCAAGTCAAATCTTGAGTCTTAATTTATCTTATTTCAGAATCACAATGATGTCAGACCGCTAAGCCGGCGCTGCCAGAAGCAGTTTGTGTTATGATCGGTTCTCTAAGTTATGTAATAATTCGTTTTTCTTTTAACTTGGCTGGGCACGCTGCCGCGCGTCTAGATAATTTCAATTTTAAATAAAGCGGTCCACCGAAATTGCTACTTATTAGTTAAACTGGAAGGTCCCTGTTTCTTGAATCAACATCTGCGACCAACGAAAATTTCGTATTATAAGGAAATTGCTCCTTGAAGAACGACTTCAATGTAAACTCATTACTGTCCTTTTACATAAATAGGTACTCGCATTTTCTTTAAAGGTACTAAAGTCCCATAAATAATCGTTCAAAATTCGTCTGAAACGGGACCTTAATTGCCAATTAGTGGAGATATTGGATTTAAATGGCCTGACCCCTTGGTTTTTGGAAGCCATTTGAAACTGTTTTAGTAGGTACCCTTATGACTAGATATCGTTATTTTAGTGAACAAATCGTAACAAACCATATGATATTTAACGACAGAAATTAATACAGACTTTATTAGGCTGACATATACAAAGAACTAACTAAAGATTCGAGATACCGGAGACAGGTGCGATGGGACAACGCGTTTTCATAGAAAGTGTATTTTGGATGTAATATAATTCGTACAATTGCTACAAAAAAACATTGTGACATCATTGTCGCATCGTCGCGTCGTGGCTGTCTGTTTGAACCTTAATTTGAAAGGTTTTTCTGGAGCGAAACTCAAGTCTACATTACACATGTTTCAGTTAGTAGTTCCTCAATGCTTTGAATTATATTACTATTTGGCTACAACGTAGAAACCAAATTACCTTTGCAGTTTGAAAACAATTAATGGCCACCTACTGCCCTATATTAACTGTGGCTAACCTCAAATATGTACGTGTGTGTGTGTGTGTGTGAAATACTCGTATTCCAAACGCTTGCCCATAATTTAAATAGCATCAGAAGTTGGTGATTACAAATAAATTCAGCTGGTGTTTAAGGCCCGTAGTTCAAGACATATCCTCCAACTTGACTCCAACTCGAATCATCAAATTGACAGCTTATTATTTATTAACATTAATACTGTCGGTTTTCCATTGGCCGTCAAACGGACTCGGAATATGGAAAAAAAAAAACTAATTAGTTGGTACACCTATTTGTTTAACAGTAGATTTTACACAATCAATATATGCAAGTTTTGCAAACTGTGAAGAGCAGGTTTTGGAACTTTTTCACATGGTTTTGATTAGAATTTTGCAATCGCAACTTGTGCTTATAAAAAGGTCCTTGTACGAAGAAAGCCTCAGATTCCTTAAGTAAACAATCAACCAAAATGAAACTCAGAGTGACTGTCCCGAAATATCTTTATTTACCCTGCGTCAGCAATTTAAACTAAGTAAAATGTGATGTAACACAAATGAAAAAGCCCTGTCCTTATAAATCATAGGTTCTTTTGGAACAGCGAAAAAAGGGGATGATGAGAAAATAAAATGGCCCATTTATACTCATGCATGGTTTATATTTAAATAATCGTTCGCCGTGAAATATTTCAACGACTACAATCAAATGAAAATCGGCTACCAATTCGATTTCCAAAACAAAAAAACGGTATTAGTCAAAAGTTCGGATGTTTACAAACTAAAAATTCTGTATTCATTAAGTGTTTTTTTTTTGTTTCTCAACGAAACACCTTAGTTTCAAAAGCCAGCCAAATGACAAGACCTGAATAAGTCCGAAAGGGGGCTATAATAAGCCAGAGAAACTCGGGTCGGGGAGCAAAGATGAATGTCTGGGAAATTCCGTACGCGTGGTATCCCCCGTTGTGGGTGGGTAAATGTGGTTTTGAATTTGGTGAGCTGTAGTGATATTGAGAGTTAAGTAATACTATTAGATAGGTCTCTCGTCTATGTTATCTGAAAGTTTAGACCAATCCCAATTTAAGGGGTTCCGTACATCCAAATGAAAAACGGAATCTTTATAGAATCACTCGTGTGGCTACTGAACCAATTCAGTTAATATTTGGTACACTTATGGTTATGAATTTCTATGATCCAATGAACATGGACGCAGTTAAATATAATAAATACTTTTTTTCAAAATCAACCGTAACCCAAAAGAATAACGGAATCGCGATCGCTTAATATATTATATTGTCGTAAAATTATTAACCTTTCTTTCCCGTTGTTATATAAAAATATCTGCAAAGTGCTAAGATGTAGCAGACAAATGAAAGTCTCCTTATCTCATAAACTCTGCAAGAAAATGTGTTGTTATTTTCACTCCTTGTCGTATAAAGAACATCACAAGAATTCTCCCTAAATAATGAGATCAATTCAGATACGGAAGCGAGGTATATGGGGCCCATATTAGTATATTAAGCATCGGGGGTCTCAAATAAATTTACTTCTTCATATAAAATATCTGAGTGATATGCGTACTGGCTTCTCCCCGCGGTTTCATCCGCGTAAGAACTGTCAATGTTATATGAAAAAACTATCTTACCCAGCTGGTTTATTCTGTTATCATCTCACCGTGTAAACTTAGGAGGAGTGAGCATGAAATGAACTGCCATTCCATCTTGTTCGTATGGATTGACAGCTCACTACAAGTTCCCTTAACCACTGGGCCACAAAACTGAACGAAATAATCGCAAGATTTAAAGTTCAATTTTTAATTGTATTCATTAACTTGACAGTTGCAAGCTTCAGATTATCCAGGGTTGCGGAATTTGTTCGAAAGAGTCACCGCGGCCCTGGAACGCAAAGGGCTTTAGAAGGAACACGGATGGATTTTAGTTAGTAAGAGTCGGACACGCCCCGCGCCAAGAAGTCATTTGATGATTTCCCATCCTTAAAAAAAAAAAGGTTCAGATTATGACAAAAAAGATAGTGAAATTGTATGAACTTAAATAATGTTCTTTAATGTGTGCAAACTTTTTATTGTAAATTTAATATTTTGTTTTAAAACACGAAAACACTATGGAAAACTGTCTTTGAACTATCAAGTTACTGAATACAATTAAAATTCGAACTATGGGCGTTGCGTCGTCCAAATACAAAGCTGTTACTGTGAAAAATTGTCACACACGCCTTGAATTGGTTTGTCATACGGTCTGTGATTGGTTGAAAAAAAATTCAACAACTAATCGCGACTCCTCAACTTACATTTAATTTGTGACGCGTCGACAGTGTCTTTTTAGAAACCGGGCGTTAGAACTTTGCGAATGGTTGCAGGAGACAAAGTTTGTTTTTTGAAAAGCTTCTAACCGAGAGCTTTGCAAGTTAAAATTTAGGTTCTTCTGACTTAAACATTTTCGCAGCGTAAGTTTTAACAAGTTGTCTTACACTTTGAAGTTAAAATAATCGTAAAAAACTTTTCAGTAATCTGATGATGGACGTTTTATTAACCTAAGTTTTTCTGAAGAAAAAAATTAAATAGGTATTTGACTATTCAAATATTTAATTTAAATATTTTATGTACTTTGGTGAGAAGCTCGTGGCTAAATAATAAAAGTCGCATGGTTCGATCTTTGAGGTTAAGCACCGCCTGCCGAGGTCTCTTCGTAGATGGGTGACCATCCATTTTATACTGAGACTCTTCCTTGCCTCGAAAAGCACGTTAAACCGTTGGTCCCAGCTGTCATTTGTAGATCTTTGACATGTGCTTTGGTTTTGAACAACAATCATGTCCCGAGGTATAAAGTTCGAAACTCACGGTGTGGTATACTTCAGTCTGTTTTTGTGATTCAAAGATAAATCCTTGTACTCACTGCGCTTTAACATATCTTGCCTTGCTTTATTTATTGATAAAAGAATCGATAGTTCTGCCATTTTATGCTTCATCTCCTGGGAAAATGGAAACGAAGAAACATCGATACGCGTATTAATATTCTATCGTTTATAGAGTACGCTTTACATTACCATTTTTTTCTTAGTCTACGAGTATATATTGCGTGAAAATGGATGGGTTTTAGTCAATATGAGTCGGACACTCCCTTCCGCTCCGCCCAGAAAGAAAGGATTCATTTGATGATTTATATGTTGTAACGTTCAATGAGAAAAAAAAATATCTCAGCGCGTTGGGGCTTCTTCCAAACGGCCAGTTCGCGAATATCGAGTCATGATTCTTAAAAAAAAAAATGGGTTTATTTATGTGCGTTTCTTAAAATGCGTTATACTGGAGTAAATTCAGCTGTTGATGTGACATTGATTAACAGACGTCCAAACCCAATTAGTGAAGTAGGAAACTAAATTAAACTTTTATTTACCATTTTTCTTAATACAAGAGATTTTGAAATCGTCTGAAACGCTGGCATCCTGACTGACATGGGTATAAACCATTCAACATACCTACTAACGATACAAAATGAGGTAAAGTTGTTTATCGTGCCACACACGAAAATGCCAAAAAAAAAAACTTTTCACTCACAAAATACACCTGAAAGCTTCCAAAAATAAACTCGCGAATTAGCGACCCTGCTTTGAAAACTCTGGAGTAATCTCTTTAAATTCAATGGGGAACAATGCGTTCACTTTTAAAAGCTGTGACGTCAACGTTTCTGCAATGGTCCGGCGACCATTCACGCTGTGCGAAGGGTGGCTGGCGAACCGGAAATTATTACGTCATCAATTTCACACCCCCTGCGTCTGTATAATCTTTAATTTTGAAAAAAAACAATGGCTAGGTATGTAGGTTATGTGGGGTTTTGTCGACCCCATTAAAATTGTGTTGCTAAAATGGGATATTTAACAGAAAAAATCTACACGCGTGACGTCACTACGATGGTACAATTTTAACAGCAACGTGATGTCAGCCGTGCTTACAACGAACAGTATTGTCTTCTTTCGTTTTGTTTACGTAAAAAAAGAAAAAATACTTGTTCAATCTTTTTTGGAAATTTATCTGACGGACTAATTCGATTTTTTCAGTTAAATACCCTATTGTGCTAAGACTATTGTCGCTATAAGAAGATCATCATCATAACATCTGAAAGACGTCCACTGCTGGACATAGCACCCCCAAGTATCGCCACAACAACCGGTCCTGTGCGTCTCGAATCCATCGGCTACCCGCGACCCTCACCAGGTCATCGGTCCACCTTGTGGGAGGTCTTCCAAGTTTTCGGCCCCATTGATCATTTGTTCTGCGAGCTATGTCGGTAAACTTGGTTCTCTTGCGGATATCATCATTCCTGATTCGATCACACAAGAAAACTCCGAACATTGCCCTATCCATTGCCCGTTGGATGACTCTAAGCCTTCTGATGAGGCCCATTGTGAGGAACCACGTTTCGAGTAAATAATTTCGAGTCCAAATAGCTTCATGTTTTTAACGGACTGACTTTGACAATTCAAAAGTACCTGAATTATCAGGTACTTTTATGGTTTATTTGAAATAAATGCTTTGACTTTGACATAAGCCATCACTGGCAACACGCACTGGTCATAGACTCGTCTTGTGACACTATGGTATGTGACACGAGAAGATACCACGCAACTTCCCGAACGCCGCCCAGCCGAGTCGGATTCCGAGGGCTGACCTCTTTCTCGAAGTTAGCCCTATCTAACTGAGCCGTTTGTCCCAGGTATAAGAAGGTATTCAGCTAAATTGGATGGCTTGATGCGGTTTTAATAATAATAATTTTATTTAAAGACAACAATGATCCATTGGGTTAGTAACAATAGTCTTAACCTATGTTAGTACTTAACTAATAACACCGGCAATGTACAGGTGACAAGTGACCTCACCAACGGGCTGTCATGTCTCCCGGCTATAGCGCGTAGAATGCTGTTGGGGCTGCCACCGAGTCTGTTTAGCAGCGAGGCCGCTTTCTTACGCCGTACAGCATTGAAGCAATCAGTACGTGCCTCAGCGAACTTAATAAGAAATATGAAATTTGTAATTTTGGTCCGTCTTTTATTTCGGCCTAGTCTGTAGGTAACGAATCTCGCTTAAAGTAATATATTGTTGTGACTGTCTTAACCTAAGTGCCAATCTCACCAATTTTTAAGCAACGTTAGCATTCGAATGTCACACGCAATCTCGCAAAAATGTATGGAAATTGAGGCGTGATTGTGAATCCTAACTAATATTATAAATGCAAAAGAGAGATTTTTTGTTTGTTACGCCTTTACGCCTAAATCGCTAAACCGAAATTGATGTTTTTTTAGTACAGGGATAGATATGACCTTGAAGACGGTTATAGGCTTTTTTGGGAAAATTTTTACTAACGCGAGCGAAACCTCGGGAAAAAGATTCTATAAATATTATTTGCTGAATTTTGGTTTCCGAAGTCAGTAGGTACTACCTATTCATTTTATACTAATACAAAACAGTTGGCAAGTATTTTAATAAGTAAAATGGACGAGAATCGGCACCAATATTAATATTAAACCCACGTCAATTTATTATTATGAAAGCCGTGTTACAAATGTGCGGTTTTTTTCCATACGTGTTTGGGATACATTATTACCTCATACCCTGCAATATAATGCTTCAGAGGGCTTCATTAGACAACCCTTGCGGTATCGCCCTAATAGCGATACGGGGATATATTTGTGGAAGTATTCAAACCATGAGAATGTAAAACATTTAATTATTTTCTGCATGAAAATTAAATTTATAAGCGGTTTATGGGAGCCTCTGAATTATTTCAATGGTTTAGATAAGTGTTGGGATACAATTGAATTGTTTAGGGATGAACCTTAAGCTCTGGTTGCCACAAATTGGTTTGAGATATTAGGTAACCGTTTTGACCAAAGGAATTATCAGAATTATATTTCCTGTTACTCGCATCTAGATTGTTCTCTCGAGCATCGGCTGTTATTTAGCTATCGAGTATGGCAAGCGAGGCTGTTTAGATACAACGTAATTAAATTTTTTGGAGGAGTATTTCAGTCTTTCAAGCCTCAACGAACTGTTTGTCTGACTGAGAATTGATATCTCAGGCACTCTTTGTCAGAGTCGTTTTCTATAATGACCTGTTCAGACCTATGCCGTTATCAATACCGCTATGTGTAGCAAGACATTATGTGTACTTACGAAACTGAATTATAGTTCTGCAAAGCAAGCGCAAAGAAACCTTCCAAATGAATGTAGTGTTCACTATGATCACTAGTTAAGGGCTTAGGGTTTTAAGTTAAACGCCAGTGGCGCATCCTGCTGCCACTGGCGATGGCACGATTATGAATACGCCATCACTTAGCTGAGCCATACATTTATTTGTGTATACCACATTTGGGCGGTACTGGCTTCGCTCATTGCGTTTTAGCCGCGGAACTCCAAACAAAAATACCCAGCGGTATACCGCGCGAAACCGAGTGAATTTTCTTGCTCCCACTCTGGGTAGCTAATAGGTCACACGTAGGCCAAAAGCGGGCGCCGAAACCCCGCTTGCATCATTAACGGCAGGTGGGTCTCCAGGGTCGCGGGGGACTCTGTCCGACAACCTGGCGATCCTAGGAAAGGCGGTGGCAGTGATCACGTGCTGCCATGCACAGCGAGGCTAAGGGGAGACCCCTTTACAGTCTCCCCAGGGATGTGCCCTAACAGGCGTTGCACAGAGGGTTCCGGAGTGGTCTTTTAAGAGGTAACGGAGCCCCTTCTATGTGCGGATGGTGATCATCGGGGTGGTTTTAGTGAGGTAAAAATCCTTTACCCCAAAAGTCCAGGCAC
Source organism: Mamestra configurata (assembly GCA_002192655.3). NCBI lineage: Eukaryota > Metazoa > Arthropoda > Insecta > Lepidoptera > Noctuidae > Mamestra > Mamestra configurata. The sequence goes on from NDFZ01005455.1 coordinate 75,611, forward strand.
CTTTTGAAGGTTTCCCCCAGGAAACAAAAACAAAAAAAAGGCCAAAAGCAGCTCATCGAGAAAAACAAATCAAACCACTTCAGCAAATATACGTGCCTGTAAATGATTACATTATCATGTTTAGATTAAGTATATTTGAGTCACCTACGACCTAAATCTCAGTCCGCTTAGGTAGGTAACCTAGTTTCCGTTCCCAGACTTCAGTCAGCTAATCTAATGTAGGTACTACGACGTGTGACTGTAGCAAGTTTGATTGACATCACGGCGGCTGGCTATAACTTTGAATTGGTTCACGTAAGCTAAGGCTGTGTTTATGGAATGGCATGCAGCGGTTTTCCAGGGTATGGAGCATTAGTAAGCATTTTTTGAAAGCGTAGGTTCATTCGCGTAGTGGTGATTATAGTAATTATTTTAATTTTATTATTTCTGTTGTGCTGTCCAAATTAGTGTTGAGGTATTTTTATCTTAATGTAACTGTGCAATGGGTGTGAATTACCTGAATATATGATTTTTTTATTACTATTATAGTTAACGTAGCCTTATTGTATGTCATCATCATCATCTTCATATCAGCCGAATGTACGTCCTCTGGTGGACATAGGCAGACATAGTGGACATAGGGTTTGACATAATCGCCACGCTTGGCAGGTGGGTTGGCGATCGCAGTGTAGCTGTTGCAATGCACAGAGAATGCTGCTGCCCATTCTCTGGTGAGTCTCTTAGTCGCCTCTTACGACACCCACGGGAAGTGATGGGATTTCGTGTCTACGAAAATACTGGATTTTATAATATCGGCGGTAAGGCGAGGGTTAAAAAACTAACAGTGCGCTTTTATTTAGGCATTCACTTAGATGTCAGTGTCATTAGTTAAGTTATTTATTAATGGGATTAATTGACGTGGTGTATGGGCTTATTAAGGAGCCTGCTTAACGCAAGGTTCTAGTTTAATATTTATGGGTAGAATAAAGACATTGAAATTTTCACTAGTCATGAGTTTTTTTCGAGAAAAGTTCCTATTAAGTTGAGACTTTACCCATTTTTACATCTAGAGGCAAACCCATAATTTATTTACTACCTAACCACGAATGAAAATAACAAAGCATATAAAACCTACTAGTGTAGGGTCATTTAAATAAATAGCTTCGTTATAGCCGTGAACCTGTTAGTATTTATGAAACGTTTCATTCTTACTGTTATTTTCAGTCGTTAAGTGCAAGGTGTTATGGTGTGTTGTTGGACACGTGGCAATTGGTATGTACTCATTTTTAGGGTTCCGTACCCAAAGGGTAAAACGGGAAAGGGTGAAACGGTATACCAAATTTAATAAAATCATTATTTGAAAAGAGTAACTATGGAGTTTCTTGTCCGTTCTTCTCCATAAGAATCTACCTTTCCGAATGGACAGTAGAGTCACTTTATTAATGTAACATTACTATTTTACTGAACTGTAAACGATGACGTTCAAAAGTGCCGTTTAATGGCCTAATTGAAATAAACGTTTTGACTTTTGACTCTTTTTGACTTACTCCGCTGTCTGTCCGTCCGTCTGTCTGTCCGTCTGTCACCAGGCTGTATCTCATGAACTGTGATAAAAAAACAGAATTAAATAAATATTAAAGGGGGCTCCCATACAACAGATATGATTTTTTTGCCGTTTTTATAGAACGGTACGGAACCTTTCGTGCACGAGTCCGACTCGCACTTGTTTTATAGTAGTTAATTCAGATATTATTTAATATGGTGTGTGTTGAATGAGTGAATGAATGGTCTCTTTATTTATTTGACAATAGTTATTACGTGCTGGTAAGAATTTCTATAAAGTACAGTCGGTTACCACAGTTAGCTGACCCACCTTTGCATAAATGGTTGAGATTTTTTTTTAAAACGTATCGATGTAATTTATTAATTCTTTTATATTTAATTTTTTTTGCTGAAATATTATAAAAATATAAAAGAATTAAAAAATTATATTACCCACCATTCCACCATTTATGCAAAGGTGGTTCAACTAATTGTCGTAACTGACTGTACGAGTGTTAAAGGTAATAAGTTGAACCTGTTTTAGGTACTCATTTCAGTACTAATCTGCCCTGCTTTTTTAAATATTTTAGGGTCGAAACTAGAAGCTGAATACCAGTATTTCAATTAGAGCGCCTATCTATCTATCTGATTTTCGCAACCTTGCAACTGGATACCCCTTGGCAAGACAGGTGTCATTTTCTTGCTTCTAACCCGTAACAACTATCAAACATTGACAAATGGCAGCCGAGATCATTATCTAAGCTGTTGTATTCCCTGCCAGGGTTGCGGAATTTGTTCGAAAGAGTCACCGCGGCCCTGGAAAGCAAAGGGCTTTAGAAGGAACACGGATGGGTTTTAGTCAGTAAGAGTCTGACACGCCCTTCCACTCCACGCAGAGCGGAAGAAGTCATTTGATGATTGAATCCTTAAAAAAAAAAAAAAACTGTTGTATTCCAATTTTAATATTCCAGATCTTCTCTTTCTTTGAAGAGTAAGTGTTTATCGTGTGACTTAAATAATTAAATAAATTAATGTAAAAAAAAGGAAATTAATCAGTTAATCTTAGTTAATCTGACCCATTCATTGTAGGTAATCCCTTGTCAAATCACTTGTCGGCTGAAATGATTGGTTGACCACAAAATATCAATAACCAATCGTATATGTTGATAGGAGACTTGTTAACTGATTCAATTGAGCCGGGGAATTAGTAGTTACCTAAATTACTGTAGGTATTAGGTTACGTAGGAGAAATTCACCAATCACTTGTGCAAAATTAAGTACATACCATTGCAGGATCCTAAAAGGACGTCTTTATTTAAAAAAAAAACAAATAGTAAATAATATTTTATAGAACTATTACCACTAGTGCTACTTTTTACTAGTGATCGTTCAGATAGAGCTATTTCGGGTCAATGGCCTCAAATAAATATATTAATATGGATACGACACTGGGATCCCGGGATTTTAAATTTATCCGCTGACTGAAAGTATAAAGATTTAATACGTAAAATTGATTTAGATTTTACTTTTACCTAATCTTGGCTAAAAAACGACCTAACTTACGTTCCACCACGATTTATTTCACGTAAGTTTAGGAATAATCTAACTTTATGCGGTTAATTATATTTGTATCTAAGTTCAGATATAACCCGTGGCATACATTCACACGAGTACCTCTAAAAAATAAAACCAAGTATATTTTTTAAATCCCAGTGTTAGTGAATCCCGGTATCTCAGGCATGTTCATACTATGAAACCTTGTTACAAGTACCAAAAATAGCTCTGCCTACTCCGATCATTAATAATGACATACAAAGTAATACGTGTTAGAACATTTGTTCGTTGAGCGTACTAAGTAGGAGCAAAAACGCACATTGAGACTTCTAAACAAGACTACACATTTACTATATTTGCGTTCTTCTAGCTAAAAATAACCTTTCGTGTAAATGGGCTTTCACTTGTACTATACAATGCACCGCAATCGGATACCTTTGAGTCTGCTTTCGTGCAAATGCTAACAAATATCACATGCACAAACAACCAATCAGCGCACACCAATCGGTTCATCAGTCGAAAGAATACACAGGAAACACAAACAAAACCTGTGACAAACGGACACATAGACATACATAAACTGTAGCTAATCTAGCTGCAGTTCTAACGAGCAGTCAGTTAAACCTGGTTGCGTATCGACCTAGTGTGCGCAGCGTCAAAGGGCTTGGAACACCGGAGTTAGAATTTTGTTTATATTCTATGGAAAAATAATTGGATACGCGTTTTTTATGTTGTTTATCGTGGATAGGACTACAATAGGCTGTAGGCACTCCGAAGAGGTGTAGCCAAACCAATATATGCATAAAAGGGAAAAGAAGGACAAAAGGCAAAAATTTAAAAAGTAAATGGTGAGGTTACTGAATTAACTGCATTCGGGTATTTACGATTGAATGCATTTTCATAAATTCTCTGCTAATTTCATCTACAGGCTGTTTCAGAAGTGCGTGTTCATATTGAAGGATGATGTTGGGAAGCTGATATACACACAAGGTAAAAATAGCAACACGACAAAGATGCGACTTTGAAAAAAAAATCGACCACAAAAAACGATTAAAAAGTTCCGATCGAATTACTTTTCAAGCAGTTTGTAACAGTTGGTGGCAATTACTTTAGTTCAATCGTAGATTTGATGTCACCAACAGCATCACACTGCTTGAAAAGTAATTTGTTCGGAATTTTTATGTGGTTTTTAGGATTCCGTACCCAAAGGGTAAAACGGGACCCTATTACTAAGACTCCGCTGTCCGTCCGTCTATCAGTCTGTCCGTCTGTCACCAGGCTGTATCTCATGAACCGTGATAGTTAGACAATTGAAATTTTCATAGATGATATGAATGAATACTAAAAAAACAGAATCAAATAAATATTTAAGGGGGCTCCCATACAACAGGCATGATTTTTTTAAAGATAATGGTACGGAACCCTTCGTGCGCGAGTCCGACTCGCACATGGCCGGTTTTTTTACTAAAGTCACATTATTTATTTGCTATTTTGTATTATGTATTTCAGCTACCCAATATCACCCTTAAATATGACCACGCACTTTGTAACACCCTGAATAGGTACTTCAGCAGCCATCTTGTTTAGACTGGATTCCGCTCAATAAAAGCGTGTTTATTTTCAGAAGTAGTTGTCAGAAAGAATAAAGGTATAATGTTAAGAAGTATGTTTGCTAGGAAAACTAAAGCTTGGAAAATTACCATGAAAATTCTCGACATGAATTTATTAGGTTTCATTTTTATTTTTGCTTTCCTAGAACCAATGTATTTTATGTGACGGTGGGTCTTGTGCAATTTCTAAGAAGACATTATTGTAGAAAATGTTTATATTGAGAGCTTTAAAAGGAAATTTAAAAAAAACCTTGCCTCGTGTTTTGTGGATGTTTCGTACACGTGTGGCTGTTACCTGGATACATATTTTGTTTCTAGGAAAAAAAATGTCAGAACTTATGTTATGTTGCTGCAGTTTGAGAGAGATGGAGCTATTAAGCACGAATAGTACTATCCTTTTTTATCAACGGATCAGGATGGCATTGACACGTCATAGTGGCTGTATTCCCACAATTTCTAGAGCTGTCTAGCCTATTCGTTTTACGTATTTTTTTAAAGTGTAGGTATCCTATAAGAAAAATCATAATTTTAATACGGTTTCCACTCGAGAATTTTTGGCCCAATCAACTGTCGTTCTCCGAGCAATGTACTCTGCTCACAATTAAATTGGCAACTCTTCAGGCTATGTCCATTACCTTGGTTCACATGCGGATCTCTCCATTTCTGATTGGTCTAGCCTAATAACCTTACCTAAAATCCTGCATGAGCCTGCTGAAAGACACCGTATGTCTGAAGGCAAGCCTTGAACAAGGATATGCAGGAGAGGTTGAATGCATCCCAAAATACAGTTGCCGATTTGCGCAATGAACTTATAGAGTTGCGTAAAACGGTAGAGGTAACTGGGTCACCATCCAGTGCATCCAATGTCAACATGCGTCGTGGAGCGGGCTTTGATCTATCGGGGGCAAGTTTCGCGTCAGCTGTTTTGTCGTCGCCGTCACCGTCGAACGCTAAGCCTGCAAAACTTGCGGCTCCGTCGCTCGAGTTTCTCGACCATCCATTCAGCTGCCCATGACCACAAAGTAACCAAAAAACATCGTCACTGTGAGTAAGCTCCCTCTACGTAACCCGTGCCTAAAAACGAGACGGTGCAAAGGAGGAAGCGCCGCCAGCGAACCAACAAGAACCGCTGCGGACGGCTCCTGCGGAGCCCAACACCATACGTGTTGCCTAGTCGAGCACTCCGATGTATATCTCCCGCCTACACTACACCACTAAGGCTGAGGACATCGTGGAGTACTTGCGCTTAAGGATCAAGTACACGCCGAGAGTAGAGCTGCTGGACACGCGCCGCAACGTCAACTTCAAGGCGTTCGTGGTGCGTGTGCCAACATGTTTTCTACACCTCGTCATGGAGGAGGACTTGGCCGCAGGACGTGGTGTTTCGTCGCTTCCGTGGATAATAGCCACTGGAACGCAATATAAAATAGTACTGTCAAGTTTTTACTGACAGGTTGCGGATGGGACCAACATTGAAATCGCGAAAATAAAATCGATTCCCCATACATTTATGTGCGCATAACTCGTCAAACTGTCCTGAACAGCTGCACACCCCTACCTAGCCTACCCCTTAAGAGGTATTGCGTTAATTCTGTTATACATTGTATATAAGGTAAATATGTATGGGCCAAAGTATCCTGAAATAAAGAGGTTATTATTATTATTATAACCTATGTCAGAACAAACACCTACTAGACTCACATAAGTCTAAGAAATAAAAAGACATCGGCAATTGCGTTCCTAATTCTACCATCTAGAAGTAACTCCCTACTAAACGTAACAGTTAACTGCCGTCGTCTTTTCGCTACGATCCTACATAAAAGTGACAAGCTGTTAATTCCCTTGGCAAAGCCTGTCATTGAAATTATTAGCATACTGAAGGGTGCTTGGAAGAAAATTTTATACCCTCTTTTTACGACATGGCGGAGCTAAAAAAAAATCTAGAAAAATTACTTCGAGTGCCGAATCGGTAATCGTGTTTCTCTTAAAGAGAGTGGGTTGCTTTTTCATTATTTTTAATGCTCTTTGTTTTCTCATTTTCTGCTTGCTTTTACCATTTTACTGCCAATGTAACGGCTTTGACTTATTTTTTTAAATAATGTGAGAGAGAAGCCCGGAATTGTGGCTTAGCGTAAAGCAACTGCTTTTGATTTTTTGTTTAAGTCCTGCTTTTAGATGTTGCTGTTCTGAAAATGCTGTGAAGAGTGAATTGAAAACATACACGAGTATTATCGAACTATGCATTTTATTTTCAAAATCCATAATAGGTGGTCCTAAACCAAAAGTCTACAGACATATTTTACTCAGAGCAGTTGCCTTTTTCGAAAAAAAAAAATTATAACCTTATTTTTTCACGAATCCAGACTTCCTGCAATACCGAAAACATGTTACATTTATGCTGAGTGATGGCCGTTTTGCGCAGATGTGACGCATATTTTCCCCACTTCAGTAATGACTTAAACGGGAAAATATGCGTTTATTGTTTTGATATGCGTCTTGTTCGGCGCATATAAACAGTTTCAAAATGACAAAAAAAAAGTCAGCCTGCTGAGTAGCCGCAGTGCAGTAACTCGCATCGTTTGGACGTATCTTACGTGTTACTGGCACGTGCGAGTTGGATAGTAGCTTGCATCCAAGTTACTTCAACATTTTTTTGTTTTCACTCGCTTGCCCACCGACAGTAACTCGGAACTCAGTAAAATGGCAGCAGATGGGCAATCACTTGCATCGTTCGGACGCGTTTGGCAGTAGCGCGCTACCAGGCAGTTGCGAGCGGGACTTGTATTTTTTGTGTGCTGCGACTCGCTAGAGACTGGGCAGTTACTTTCACCGTGTAGACAGCTTAGCCACTGGCATACGAGTAGACGATCCGAGTAACTGTCTACTGTCTAGTCAGTAGCTTGCACTGTGTAAAGTAGCCATAATCCTTCTAGCACTTGACATGATTGTGTCTTTAAAAGTTTTCATACTTCTGTTACCGCACCGGATGACTTTTTGTCCGGAATCTAGGCTATAAATAATAACTTCTCAACAACTAAAGGCACTCCGATTTAAGTGTGAATTTCTTGATGATTTTTATAGCGTACTCAAAAATAGTAACGTTATTATAATCGTAAAACTGTCATAGTGTTCTCTTAAGTAGCAATGTAATTTAAAATCAGTGTTCGAGTTAAGTGCATGTTTTTAATTTCAGTAATGACAAATAAAAAACATTAAATTCTTATTCCGTTAGCAATACTCTAAAATATAATTTCAGCTTAAAAGGAAACATAAACTAAATAATGTGGAAAATACAGATGAAGACTTATTCAAGTATGTTACGCAATTTTTCCACTTATGACCTTTTTAATGTTCACCATAGGTACCTGTAGTACAATAAAAGATTCCAGTAAAAAAATGTTGTCTCCCCAGAATTTCAACAAACAGCTATTCACTTAACTTTTAATCACTGATCATTTCTGTGAAACGGACTATTGCGTATAGTACCCGGAAATATGAGATGGTATTTTGAAACGAGCTTTAATTATTTCCTCGAAATTGTTCAATAAAATCCATAAAATATTTCTGTGAAAATATCTCAAAGCATAAACGGTGGATGAATATATTTTTCATAAAACAGTTCAATTCGATGAACCGATTGATTCGATTTTAAGGAGGACTGCTTTGTTTTTATAAACAGTTGAATTCGAAGAAATAACTGATTGGAAAGTTCAGATGAAATGTACGTAATGAATGTACGTAATTCAAATATGAAGAACGTGTGATCGACCGTTCTAATCTGATCGGCCTTTTCTGGAGATATGAGATAGATAGACCAAATAGCAATAATAGTAAAACAAATCTTTTACACAAACTTAATCCTTTGCGTACAATGGCGCAGGTCTCGCGGTCGCAAGTATTCGCAGAAGGTAAAAAGTGTTAATGGGTTTTTCCAATAGGAATTTCTCAGTGACAGCCCGGAGCTTGGAAGTTGGTGGTGTGACACCTCCGTGCCTTGGAAAGCACGTTAAGCCGTTGGTCCTGCTCCAGATCTCTCTCCAGTCCTATCGGGTTGCCGTCCCATCGGAATATGAGAGTGATGGAAGAGGGAGTGCACCTGTGTTTACGCACATACTTGTGCACTATGTCCCGCGCCGATGGCTAGTCTCGTTTGAGATTGGCCGCCATAGCTGAAATAAGTCAGGAGGACTATATTTACAATGGCGTTATCGCTGACAGCGATAGACTGAACTGATGCACTGGAAGAAGCCAATCTCACATGATTGAAATTATATTTTGTGTATTGGTCCATAATGTCAAACGATTACCTTGAAGAAAATTGTGACAATCTCCTGAATCCGAATATGATCAGCATTTACGGCCGGTTTCAATAACGTATATACCTTTAACCAACTGTCAAATTAGCTATCAAAAGTAGCTGAAACGTCATGTTACAAAGGCAAACAGTCATAACGTTTCAGCTACTGTTGGTAGCTAATTTGACAGTTTAAGGGAGATACGTTATTGAGACTGGCCGTTAGAGATGAAGTGGAGCTAGGTTTGCTGTTTCCCGCTGCTGGCCCGGATATTTTGAACTACCTTCTTTTTCCAAGTAGGTACAAGGATATATAATTAACAATGCAGCAAAAACAAAACTGTTAAATCAGTACGTAGGTTGGGTGTGTACCGCTTCCTAATCAAGCGACAATTAGTGGAAGCCAATTATAACTTGCACTCAATGACGACAAGGATTCCGCATAATCTCATTGCTGATGGCATTATTGCGCGAGGCAGAGATTATATTGACAAAGCATTAATTTATTAAAACATCATGTTCCAATTCATGGAAATTGCTCTTTTGTTGTAATGACGTCAAGGGCAAGCACGGGTCCTGACTGAATAATAACAACTGGTTCAATTTTCAAGGTTAACCAACTTTTGCCGAGGTCGAAATATTGTGAGGTGAAAGAAAATCCTTTACGGTATATATATCAAGAGCTCTTCGTGTCTCGAAAACCATATTAAACCGTTGATCCCGGCTGTCATTTGTTAATCTTTGACAGCCGTAATGGTTTTTTTTGACCACCCGTCATAAAAAACCTAAAAATCTGACAGCCAGTCTTTTCTGGGGTCCCCACTCACTCCATGTAAAATGTTGGTATTCAGCTGTATTTGGAAGCCAAACTAAACGTAATTAGATAAAAGGTTAGGCATATTAATTTTATGTAATTTTTGCCTCTGTTATGTAGTCGTTTAGGGTCAAAATAGCGTGTCTTGCTTAAATATTCGTAGTCGAGCTACTTTCGCATCTAGAAAAGACGTTGCGTGTTTTGATGTCACGGTGCACATCAAAGTCACCTTTTCCGACTTTAAAAGGCAAAATTAAGAACAAGATTTTCTCTTTTCCTTTTTCTAAAAGAACAACATTCATTTTTAAAAGCGTATCTATAGGCCCGGCAGTCAAACGTCTCTTTATTTCCGTAACGATTGACTTGGCACGAATTTCAGAAGCTTTTGCTTGTATGATTTTATATTTTTGTTGGTTTTAGAACTTTTGATCGCAGTTCTATTGTTGAAATTTTTGTATAAATACATATATATATGTCGTGTCCATATAGGGTTTTAGGCTGCCTGTCCCTTGATGCGGAACGAAGCAGCGAAGCGGAGCGACGTAGTAAAGCGGAGCGGAGTTGCGGACTGTGTTTGTCCAGTAAAGCGGAGTGAGTAAGTGTGGAGCGGAGTTGCGGACTGAGTGAGGAGAGCTCGTTAGCGAGTTCACGCGACGAGTAATTTGAGCGGCGGCCGGGTTTTTTCCGCTTCCTCGCTTCGCTTCCCGCTCGTGGTTTTGTATGAATTTTTAAACTCATTCGCAAATCCCTATCCGCTGAAGCAGAGCGGATATTTTATGCAATTTAATTGGTTAATATTTGGTATGGCTCCGCTATGCTCCTCTCTACTCCGCTCCAGTGAACAGTCAGTCTTCAGGTACTTCTGGCAATGGTTTCCTTCTTCTCCGTTCTTGATAGAGCGGTCGTGAAAACAATATATTGAGTCCAATCATCAATGGAAGGTTTTATGTAAACAACTTGGCGAAATGGGATTTTATTAGATACTCAATGTGGCGAGTGTTTGGTGTAACACCAGAAAAGTGAGTGTGGTGCTCCGGTTCAGAACATGAGCCACACGTTGGAGTATCTTAATTGCCCATACACCAGCTCTTAGGGGTAGTTAATAAATGCTGCTGTTGCGATGCTGCAATTAACGTAACTACTGGGCCCAAACAATTTAAGGAATTATTCATAATTCATGGCTCTATATCTTGGAGAAATTTTGTTAACCCAGAGAAAAATAAAACAGTATTTTCTGCTACGTCACTAACTAACATTTCAATCTCTGGAACAGCTAGAACAACTTGCAGAAACTCAACAATAAATCGTGAAAATCTATTTCAGAAACACGCTCAACTTTTGACGTCTACAGAGTATGGTGATGCCTTTGAGATACTTGTTAGTTTCTTTCTCAGAAACATGAAGGCAGCTTAGTAACTCCGACAGTTTGTAGTTATTTAGCTAAGAGCTATTTTATCGCAGCCCGTCCCAGGCCATAAATACTTACCCTACTTTTATTACAAATTTCAGTCAATCATGTGTCGTCACAGACAGTTCTTGTTGGATAGATTGACTAAAGATGGAAATAGATTGGAAATTATTGATTTGAAATTGGTACAAATTTCTAGGATAAAAGCGAAATCAGCCCAGACAGGGCTAATTTCGTTTTTATCCCAGAAATGTTATATTTTAAGATATCTAAAAGATTCTTTGATTAACTAAAAACAAAAAAATTAAAAAGCCTTGATCTTAACTTTGTCTTTCGTCTATTCCTGACATAACTGGTTTTAATTTATTATATTTCTCATAGTTTGTTAAATGGTTCTTCGAGACGGATAACCTTTACTCGATAATAAGAGAGTTAAAAGAATATTCGAACGGCTTAAGCCTCTAAGATAAAACTCATATTAAATATAAGAATAAAGTTTACGTCAGGTACATAGTACTTAACAAAGCAAACACTTGAATAAAGCTGCCTGCCCATTGATGTGGAGCGAGGGAGTAATGCGGTGCGGAGTTACGGACTTTGTTTGTCCATTGAAGCGGAGCGAGGTAGTGTGGAGCGGAGTTGCGGTCTGTGCGGAGTTAGGCCGAGTGCACGCGACGAATTTGAGCGGCGACCGGCTTTCTTTAAGTTCACCGCTCCGCTTTCCCGTTCCGCTGCCTCGCTCCGCTAACTAGTTCCCAAATCCCACTACACTGAAACGGAGAATGATGACACAGCTCCGCTTCGCTGTTCTCCTCTCGGCTTCAATGGATAGTTAGCCTAAACAGTGGCAAATATGACTACTCGGATAGACGTCATTATGAGAAATCACAATAAATATTAAAACCTTAAAAGGAAAAACGTAGCTAAAAAATGTTCAAAGAGAATACCATGCTCAGGCTTCAATGACTGCAAACACATGTTTATCTAGATCACAAGCCAAGTGTGCTATGCTTTTCCATATTTTAGGGACAACATAATCTTAAGGATCAAGTTTTCTTTGCGATCTCAGTGACTCCAGAGAACATAGATTCCAAAACAGCAGTCTTAGTTACCGAGCACATGAGTTGGTCAGTTGCAATCCCAGTATTTATGTAACCACTTCGGTTAGTTCACACGTACTCACTTTAGTATATTAGTGCAAAGTAAAGAGCTTTTTTTTTTTATGGATGGGAAATCATCAAATGACTTCTTCCGCTCTGGGCGGAGCGGAAGGGCGTGTCAGACTCTTACTGACTAAAACCCATCCGTGTTCCTTCTAAAGCCCTTTGCGTTCCAGGGCCGCGGTGACTCTTTCGAACAAATTCCGCAACCCTGGCAGGCTCCGGCCCTAGCGGGCCCCGTCTTTTATGCTGACATCTCTTTGAGGCGCGCGTGAAACACAACGCGCCATCGACCCGGGCCTGGTGGTGATCGGACGGCGAGCCACCCAATGCTCGCCGTCCGCAGGCCCGCGCCTACGGTGGCCGGGGATCGCCCTGCGACTCCCGACGCCCGGGGCGTCTTCTCCTGT
>NDFZ01005455.1:89574-130639 GCA_002192655.3 Mamestra configurata
GGTTGGGGCGAAGGCCTTGCCTTTCCCTCGCGCGGCCCGCCTCCTCCTTCGCTAGCATTACTGCTTCGCAGAAGGAGGTGACCGCTCCCCAAGCCTCCTCGCTCCGGACCATGTATTCAACCAGGGCCGGACGCGAGAGGTCACCGCCGCCGATCGCCTCGACAAGGACACGGCGTTGCTCAGCCCAAGCAGGGCAGACCTCCACCGTATGCTCCACCGTGTCCTCCGGGCGATCCTCGCAGTGCTGACACCCGGGCGTGTCCTCCCGCTTAATCCGAAACAGGTACCTCCCGAAACAGCTGTGTCCGGTCAGTACCTGTGTCAGGCGGAAGGTGAGGACGCCGTGGCGCCTCTCCAGCCACTCCTCAAAGAGGGGCCTTACCGCCGCAATAGTGGCGTGCCCAGCGCTGGAAACTAAAGTGCTTGCATTAGGAACATTTACATTTGCAAACTTTAGCTGCAGCTCGTCTTGTTGACTGGTCAGTGCCTTCACTTTGTGAGAATTGAACTTATGTAAATGGATGTTAGTAAGTTTATTTATTAGCATTTATTATTTTTCCGCAAAATAAAATTCCTTTTGAATTTTCTGTTTTTTTTTTTGCACCAGTGGCAGTGTCGTGTCACTTTAACAGTCTTTTTTTCTTCTATTCGAGTAAATGTTTCACTTTTTATTAATAATAATTTAAGCCCTCGTTGCGTCAGTGGCGTTCATTTGGTCCTCAAAAGTGCAGATGTTTGGCACTAGGGACTGCACCATGTGTTTATGTTCTGGACACATTCCTATGTTATCCACACTCATAATGGGTCATAGATGGGTCTAGAAAACTCCATTTTGCCAAGTTTGAAAGTTACTTTTCTTGACATTTATTTGTTTCCATTAATCATCTGAAATGAAAATTTAAAACATAGCTTTTCCAGTATTAAGCTACGCTGCTAATAACATTTAATTTTACGTTTAAGAAAGCACTTTCAAACATAATCTCAATAACACTGCTCTCTTCTCCCGAGACCTTATTACAATTCCACTTTATTTCCTCCAACTGCAAGAATTTTCAACAATATGAAAAATAATTACACTCTTGTTGACGAATAATAAAAGAAACTGAAACATTGTCGGGTAGCAATTTCAGGCAAATCACCGTTCCTTCCTTTTGTATGTACCCAAGTGGGTCCTTCATTGCTTGTTATATATATTTTCTTTCTTTCTCGTTCCTTGTCTTAGATTGAGGCGAAGAAAATTAATTTCAAATTGGGAGTGTAAATGGCACGGCCGGGTGTCTTTTCGTTGTGATTGATTTTTAACTGAAATGGCTAATGGCTTGTTGGAAAAGGTATATTGTACAATAACAATGTGCATTGTTGTTTGAAATAGGACTTGGGTACTGAGGGCCAAAATGTATGGAAATTATAGGTGTTTTTGACAGATTGCGACTGAGACGCAAAAGCGGAGTTGTTTAAAAATGAGTAGATTTGACCCTTACATTTCTGCCGAAATGAAATCGGGAATAGTGTTGGACAGACAATACTGTGTGAGTGAGAGCGTGAATGTATGAAGGAGTTTTTTTTACTTTTTAGTTGATAAGGTAACCCCACACCTAACAACATCACTGGAAATTCCCAGGAAAGGAAAACACGCAATTTCGTTTACTTGGACGATATATGTTCTATTTTCTCCGGCTATTTTGCTTTAAAAATCAAACTGCTGGACCGATTTTGATGAAATTTATATGGCACCAAAATGGTAATGTATTTCCTTTCGCATGTTTTTTTTCAAATCGGTTCTTAAATGACCGAGTTATTACTTATGAGGTAAGAAACAAAAAAATATTACCAAATAGATAACCTCCTCCTTTTTTGAAGTCGGTTAAAAAGGAAGGTAACGCGTTCTAGTAGACGACACCATGGTTTGGTTTGGTTTGAAAAAAGCGGAGCCAGGACGACGTTTTGAATATTATTTTACCTTGCAAGCAATTTGCAATTTTATTCCAGATCAAATACATGCCATATTGAGTATTGGTTAGACGAAATATTTATGTAAAAACTTATGAGAATAACGTGACAATGCTGCCAGTCACATTTGCAGATGATAGCAACGTGGTAGAGTACTTAGACGCTTAATTGTATTAAGTTTTTGTAATTTTATGTAATGAGTTTGTGTTCTTTTTTAGATGTAAATTATTAAATATAATTGCGTTACTTACTAGTAAATAATTTTATTATATAATATGTATTAAATATCAATAAAAAATATTTACGAAAAAATAAAAATTGAATTTGAATTCCGACTCATAGTTTTCAAAGTTGCTGTTAACCTAATTTGTTGAAGCCGTAACAATGAAAGGAGACATCTCCGTAAGCTTTTTAATGTCCTACGTCGTAATTCTATATCTTTATTATGACAATAAAGTTAGCAGTAAATACAGTGTGAGTTGCAACTCTGAAGCAACTTTGTATGTCGAGAAATTGCAGCTAGCTAAATTGTCTTTTTTACGTCAGGGATGATAAATTAAAAAAAAAACAGTCAAGTGCAATTCGGACTCACCCGAGTAGGGTTCCGTACAATAACCAAAAAACTCACGTTTATTATAGGCAGGTTTATTATAGGCAGGTTTATCAGGAGTGCAGTGCATCAGGAATGTTTTCTGAAGCGCACACTGATGGCTTCACCACCATCCTTCGGAAAAGGTCGGCATCCATGATGGGCAGGGTGCGTGGGAGCCTCAACAGCATACTGAGGGTCATTAGTGATAAGCCGTGTTGCGCCATCATGGCGCACTGGGTACATACACATGTGCATGTGCCCGGTGCGTCAGGTGAGCGCAATAAATATATGAATTAAAACCAGTGTTGTATTGTGTCTGTTACTAACATAGTTTTTTAAGTAGTGTGTATTACTAACATCATATGGATCAAGGTCTGAAATAAAAATATTTTATTTTATTTTTTATTTTATTATACCTATACATTTTCAGTTTTATTTTATCTAAATAATAACATTAATAAACACACTTTCTATGAAAATTTCAAGTCAAACTATTACGGTTCATGAAATACCTAGATCACTGACAGAGGGTTTCGTTGGTTACCCTTCAGGTACGAAACCATAAAAAAGCAATATTTTTTTCATTTTTAAATTGCAATGCAGTCATCAAAATGATCTGTCAAAGGTTCCTGAAAGGAATGTAGCATACCAACTAAAATATTACTTTGAATAAGTTGATGTTTTAGTAAGCTTGTCTAATATTTGTTTTCTCTTTGGTGGGTAAAAGTATTGGAGCGTAGGACTGAGTTTGTTGAAGCTTTGAAAGCACGTGTGATTATGTTGTTTATGTTACACGGAAAGTATAAGTATAAGTATAAGTATAAGTTTAAGTTAGAAGGTTAGATCGTCTAGGAGTCAGGATAAATTCCTGACTCCTAGACGATCTAACCTTCTAACTTAAATAACAATTATGTTATGTGCCTTACCATTTACTACTTTTCAAATTATGTATAACATATAAAATGTTATACATAATTTGAAAAGTAGTAAATGGTTTACTAAAATAAGTTAGGTACTAATTTAATTCGGTACATAATATAATTGTTATTAAAGTAAGAAGTCAGCGAAAAAATATTTTGGTTTACACACTTCTTGTTGATGTCAGAAATTATCTACCAAAATTACAATACTTAGCTACTATCTAGTGTATTTTACTTTCCAAAACAATACCAGACATTATTTTATTTAAAATAAATTAAGAAAAATCATCCAATTAATAAAAAAAAATCAAAGGCCAGTGACGGTCGAAAATTGCATACCGTCAACCGTACAATGAAACGAACGACATGAACTATTAGAATAAATATTATGAAATATGTAGGCATGTGTTAGGGTTGTAACAGAGGCCATTTTAGCGAAGGCGGAATTAAAGAGTTTGAGGATGCGGACAGTACAGTGCCAGCACAGTCATCATATCAATATGTCAACACTTTACCTACGCCAAACCCGTCAAATTTAGTACCCGTAGTACGGGCACTCATTAATTATTCAGCCGTACTTTTAATAATTATATCAATCAATCAACAATAACTGGAGGTGTACCTGCCCCGGTTGCGAAATTTGTTTTAAAGAGTCACCGCGTCCCTGGAACGAAAAGGGCACTAGGAGGAACGCGGATGGGTTTTAGTCAGTTAGAGTTTAATACCCCCTTCCGCTCCGCCCAGAGCGAAAGGAGTCATTCGACGATTTCCAAATCTTTTAAAAAAGGTGTAACTTACCAAACCAAACACGGTCGTTAAAAGAGGCGGAAAAGGAGTTGCAGTTTGAACCAGACCTGGTAGTAGGTCACTAAGACTTCTCGACACTTTTTCATCATATCAATTTTTCCAAGGCGCTTCACTTTTTTCTACATCTGTGCTCTCCATTTTTGAGCGCAGTGTGGTGTTTCTTATTCTGTTAGCTCTTTTTAAGGCCAAAATGCCGAAATGTTGACATCATTATCACTTTGACTAGGGCCTTAGGCCACTGCTCATCTTGCTAAACATTCCAACCGATTCTGCAAACGGAACCATAACTTATAGACTCATATTTAGCACATTCATGAGGAATTTTGTGCTTTCAAAGCTCAATCTATGGTATAATCTAAGGTCTACCAAGTCTAACTGGTAAAAGTACGAACTGTTCTGTGATAATTTCGTACCTAACTAGCACTCACTCGGTACATTGGTTTAACTTGGATACACGTAGTAGTTAAAAAAACATCCATGTTGCGGCACTTTTCTTTAAAAAAACGCGCTCGAAGAAAAATCTTGTGGAGGCATGATTCATTCTATCTATATAGTTATAGAATGAATATAAATAAAATATAGAAAAAATGAAATATAGAATGAATCATGCCTTCACAAGATTTTTCTTCGGAAGAAGTCGGAGTCGCGCACGAAGGGTTCCGTACCATTTTCTATAAAAAATTCGGTTTACGATTTATGACGTATTAAAAAAAACTACTAACTAGATTTCGTTCAAACCCATTTTCGGTGGAAGTTTGCATATTATTAACATCATAATTTTTTTTTAGTTTTATCATTCTCTTATTTTTGAAGTTCCAGGGGACACGCACACATTTTACCACTTTTAAAGTGTCTCTCACGAAAACTATTCAGTTTAGAAAAAAAATATGTTACCTCGAAACCATTTTTGAAGACCTATCCATAGATACGCCACACGTATGGGTTTGATGATAAAATTGAATTTCAGTTCTAAGTATAGGGACTCCCCAAAAAATACATCTACTTACCAAGTTTCAACAGTATAGTTCTTATAGTTTCGGAAAAAAGTGGCTGTGACATATGGACGGACAGACAGACAGACATGACGAATCCATAAGGGTTCCGTTTTTTGCCATTTGGCTACGGAACCCTAAACATGTATACTTTTGTGTAAAAAGTTGGATACACTGAAGTTTTATCACGCGGAAGTTCCGCATTTGCGGAGGCCAAGGTTATGTTACAACCCTACTATGTTTGTGAATTGTGGCGATCGCAACGCTATAATTAATAGTTTATTGGCACTGTTCGACTAAACAAACGATTAATTAGATAGTAAATATTGATGGCAATTTGTAGGGAAATTGAATTCCTGTGTCGTTAGGTGTCAAAATTTTGTGGTAAATAATGATAATTTCTGTTTAATGCAGTTTGTTGTTTATTTCGTAAGGAGGAGCTCGTGGCTAAATAATAACAGTCACACGGGTCGATCTTCAAGGTTAAGCAACGCTTGCCGAGGTTGGTCTGTGACTATCTTAACATACAGAGACTCCTCCGTGCCTCGAAAAGCACGTTAAGTCGTTGGTCCCGGCTGTCATTTGTAGATCTTTGGCAGTCGTTATGGATAGTCAGAAGCCAGATAATCTGACACAAGTCTTACCAAGAAGTACCGTGTTACCCAATTAATGGGTTGTGGAGGTCTGGTAGGCAGCCGCTCCACGTAAAATACTAGCATTCTGCTGAATCCGGTTTGACAGGAAGCCGACCCCAATACAGTTAACATATTACGAAATAAACATCTGCCTAGCCTAGTAAAGGTAATTTTCATCTTGTTGCCAGATTCTCGGAACTTCATCGAGTTCTATTTATTTATCTGTCTATCTTTATTTCATTATATCAAGATGTAATAACCAAAAAACATTTGTCATGCTTTTGGATCATAATATTTAATAATTCATTATTGTTGAACCACAATGTTTTAATAAGCACGGGGTAATCCCTATATTACTCTAAATTATTTAAACAAAACATGACCTAAATTCACAATATATAACACAAAATGTTTCCGTGTCCAGACGGTGGTCGTGCGTTATTAATTGCAGCCAATCAGTGGAGCGTAGCACCGTAGCCTCGTAGCGCCTGTAGCCGCGTAGCACCGTAGCAACCATTGCTTCGTAGACCCCGCGTAGCGTGCTATGCCTTCATAAATGCATGTGAAATTATACACTCTTTCTCGTCGTTTCATAGATAAATTGTAGCGGATTTATATTGTTAGAGCCATAAATGGCTTGCTACTAATTACTAGTTTGAATGGATTTATATTACTCAATTACGGCAGAACGGCTGAACGGATCTAGATGAAATATGGCACAGATTTCTTCTTTTCAATCCGAGAGTCCTTTAGGATAATTTTCAACATTCACGCGGGAGAAACTGCGGGCAGAAGCTAGTTTTTCATATTTTGAACTCAAAAACAGAGCAATGCTGTACTAAGTACTGAAAACTCAATTACCCTAATTTTCAAAATGAACACCAACAGCCCTCGTTTCCGACCTCTTCATCACTGTCAATCGTTAAAACGAAGTGGCCGCAGCACTTGAAACCGGACACCCGGTTTTTTCACCGGCCCCGAGTCCATGAAACCGGATGACCGGTTTTTGCTGCAAAAGGCTTTGCTAACTGTGTGAAAGCTTACACGTGACGATCCGTTTCATGGATAACGTCCGGATATCCGTGAAAGCCTGATAGCTAAATAATAAATCGTTTTTGAAGAGTTTTTAAATGTAGGGTTTTTAGAAAATGATTGAAATGGAAAAATAATGCTTGGCTATGTCATGAAGCCTTGAATGATGTAAAAATTAATATTTAATTAATACTAATTCAGTCGTGTTTCAAACAGTCCGAGTTCCATCAATAAATAATTATTTAAGAGATATTTTATTGGTCAATTAACCCTACGTATGTTATTCTGAGTATGGTCAAGTAATGGTTATTTAATTAATCCATTATTTTCTAATATTACGAATGCGAAAGTAACTCTGTACGTTTGTTATGTTTACACGTCTAAAACGCTGTATTAATTTTGATAAATTTTGACACAGAGGTAGTTTGGACCATACAGAAGGACATATAATGATTTAGATCCTGGGAGTACATTCCCTTGTGATAATTTCTGACTTTCACGCGGGCGAATCCACTAGTAGAGGCTTATGCACTACATAGGCTCCGTCCGCTGATCGTTGGCTGGTTGCACGGCTTCTAGTACCTACAGTACACCGTGCGATCAGCTTATTATCTGCCTTAGTACTTTATTTTATTTCTGTCATACCCACAAGAAAATTTAAAAATGAAATCTAATAAGCAATCTATTACAAACTACGAAAAGCGAACTGTTAGCCTCAAAAACGTGTCGTTAGTGATTACTTTTTAATGTGTAAAAAAAATACACTAAAATTGTGCTCGTCTTTAAAGTAGTCACATTATCAAAGGGGTTGATCCTACTGATTCCCTTCAAAACAGACTTCAACGATTACGAAATCCTTTGTTTATACAACCAAAAGTTTGTACTTATTTGAGAAATGTCTGGTTTCAGCTGAGCAGTTTGAGAATATAGATCCTTAGTCTGGATGTGAGCCATGTGTCTAACTTAGTTGAAATGGTACGTGTTATATTCGTACCTACTTAATTAAATTTATAATGAGTGTATGTATGAAGCAAAACAAGACCATGTTCTGCAAGGCTCCACATGTTTATGCCTCTAAATGTTACCAGTAAAATTAATAAATATATTATTAATTTTATATAAATATATTATATATTATTTTGCTATTATAAATCAATATGATACTGTTATAGAAACACAACTTCGGTTATTGTACAGGGTAGCCTTATTTATTACGATATTTTTTGTATTAAGCAAATATGTCTAAATATTTTTCCATGATTATATACGCTTTGCGATATTGTGTGGTAAATAACATCTGCCAAATCTCCATCTTTTTGCTGCTTAAAAATGCAACACTTTTTGATCGTGTTTTTTATCAAATATTCGCTATCGCTTTTTTACGTATCTCATTAACATATAAGTAAAAATTCTGCTTTTACAGTAAGTCCCTTTAGATAAATCCATAGAAAAAATCTGGATTTGTCGAATCTGTTGAATTCTGAGGTGCGATGGCCCGGAAAAAGTTCATCCCAAACTTCCACTGGTATATCATGATGCATGGCTTGTGGCGCCATCGTGTTAAGCTGGCTTCTATGTTCTGTATGGTGTCGGACGTTAAAGAAGAGCCCATCCCATCACTTCCCGTGGGTGTCGTAAGAGGCGGCCAAGGGACTGGGAAGTAGCATTCTCTGTGCATTGCAACAGCTACACTGCGATTGCTAACCCGCCTGCCAAGCGTGGCGATTATGGCAACCCCATTTGGGGGAGGCCTATGTCCAGTAGTGGACGTCTTTTTTTTGTTTTTGATACATACATATATAACCTCTATAACCCTACCTAGATCATGATTACGTTTTTTTTTAATTATTTTGAGGCTTGTATTTGACCACTATCTCGCTTTGTGGTAAGCTATAATTTGTGTTCGACGATGGAGCATGTCTGTATCAACCAGTGGTGTTGTTAGCTCTACAGATTATTTTTATGGAGTCAAAAAATGAAATTCTCATAAAGGTCACGAGCCATTGTAACAGCAGCACTTGCCATGCCATTATTTAAAGAAGAATAGTGCAAAAACTCTACCTTATTAGTTAGTCGAAGTGGGTTAAGGGATCTTGCGCGGATCAGCAAAGTATGCTCTTCGCGCCAACAGTGTTTTTTTAGAAAATCTTATTTCGATCACCGAAATGGGACATGTTACCCGAAATTTTTTTAAGAAACAACATTTTTGTCGTTTTACAATTTGCTTGGGAACTTTCGAATTAAATTCCTGAAATAAATACAGTAGTCCATAAAAATTACGGCTCTTTAACTTAAATAACATCTCAACTCTTCAAAGTTAGAGTGGACAGGCTTCTTCTGGGTAAGCTCGCTCCATCGTCGACTTTGTCTGTATCATCTCTGACCTAGACTAGAGTCAAGAGCAAACCCATCTCAAAAATAAAAATAAAACAATAAGGTGACCAAAAAACTAAATAATTTGGCCATAAATTGAAAAGGGGACGAAACGGCCACCCTTTTTTTTTTTTTAAGGGATTGGAAATCATCAAATGACTTCTTCCGCTCTGGGTGGAGCGGAAGGGCGTGTCAGACTTTAACTGACTAAAACCCATCCGTGTTCCTTCTAAAGCCCTTTGAGATCCAGGGCCGCGGTGACTCTTACGAACAAATTCCGCAACCCTGGCAGGCTCTGGCCCTAGCGGGCCCCGTCTTCTCTGCTGACATCTCCTTGAGGCGCGCGTAAAACACAACGCGCCATCGGTGATCGGACAGCGAGCCACCCGAAACGGCCACCCTATGCTAGTACGGTTATTATATGTTTTGAATACATACAGACTTTTGTTTTTTAATAAATCTACAATATATGATTTGGTGTATACTGCTACCTTTTAAATGGTATTATTTGCATAAGTCTAAAACGCTTAAATAGCTCATAATATAAAGATATGTTAGCTTTTTAATTTTTACATCTGCTTGGTATAATAGAAAAGCCAATTTTCATTTTACCAGATTAATTGTGTAAACCCCTGTAGAAAACAATAAAATATTATATTCCAAACATATTATTATGTTGAACTGTTAGTAGATGATACCTTATATGTATGTACGGAACTACGCGACATATGCTAATGTTGTTGGAATGTGACAATATTATTCTAGAAATGCCTACTGGCATGTAGTATATAACTACATAAACGGTCTAAGTTGAACTACATACAAACAAGACCTATGTCTTAATATATAGTTAAGTTTGTGTTAATTTTAAATTGTGGATTACTGATATCGAAGCCGTTGCCAGCTTATTATGGATATTAATGGTATCTAAATATAGATACGGATGAAATTTCAATACCAACCTTGCATACTAATTAACCGCACAATGCCACGGCATGATCTTTTTTATGAGAGACGATTGGGTTTACTTAGACACAGTAAAATACATACCATTTCATTTAAATCATGAAATTAATAGTAATATGAGAAGGTATGTTTTTTATACGTTGCCAATGAATAAGCGTCACTCTGTATGATACTCTCTTGTATGTCAGAGCTCTAGAATTATCGTTCATGAGACAGATTGGGTCCTGTTTACTTACAGGTATCATATTAAGTATACAGCACATACTCACTTCTCATCTTTCACTAACAGACAATAGGACATAAAATACAAGAGAGAGGCAATCAAACAGAAACAAGGAATGAACAAATAATCCCCAATTTGTAAACTCTGAACGTTCAAATATCTACTGAGCTGTGAATTCCCAAATATCGGTTTGACCTAGATTAAATGCCAATCCCTAGGATTTATTTACATTGCTGTATTTGTTTAGGTAACGTCGTGATTTCCCTCGTAAAATGTTTGTCGTCTTGGAAATTCCACTTTCGGCATGCTCGTGGTTTTTGCACCATCTGATAAATAATACGTGTTTCTTTTCTTGTTTTTTCGTAAGAGATTAGACAGGTTATTTGCCTTGTTGTGTCACATTTTGATTATGTGTAATTATGGCTCCAAGTGATGTTATGAGTTATTTCCCTATTTGTAAATTATGGCTAACTAGCGGTCCCGACAGACGTCCTGTCCGAACGTTTGCTTTGTGTATGACGAAAAAATATAGAAATCGATTGCCGCGCCACCTAGCGGATCCAATTGTGAATCTAAACCATTCTCGAATTCCCTTGAACACACACAAAAAGTTTTGTCAACATAGGTTCAGCCGTTTAGGAGGAGTTCAGTGACACACACACGTACACAAGAAATAAATACTAAGATTTGTTTTTCTGATGCACAGAAAAAAACAAACACAAAATAAAATAAAAAACCTTACAAAAACTTCGAATAAAGGCAGGGTTTGAACTTACGATCCACTAATAAAAAGTCCTGCTGTAAACCGCTTGGGCTAATTACTTGATAGAATTCAGTATAAAATATCCGTTCCTATTAATAGCAATGGTTTTTTTTTTTAGGGATGGGAAATCATCAAATGACTTCTTCCACTCTGGGTGGAGCGGAAGGGCGTGTCAGTCACTCTTACTGACTAAAACCCATCCGTGTTCCTTCTAAAGCCCTTTGCGTTTTTTATATCACTTTTTACTAATAATACTAATTCAAATTAGGCAAACGAAACAATACAATGCCTACTTCAGTTAAATCTTAGGACCATAACATTAACCTACCATTCATTTAGATTACCGTTACATGTACCTATTTTTCCTATTCCGTTCCATGTGTTGCCAAATGGCGTTTTGGTACACCTCATTCGCCCCACAACATTAGAGATCACAAACTTAATTCTCCTTAAGAAATACCTACGTCTTTATTTGGATGCTTTTCCAGGGATTTTCCTAAATGATATCGAACATTAAAGGATTTAAGATATCCTCATTGTCTCCTTGAAAGGGACCGGTTTGCCACAGAAGGCGATACGTTGGGCTTATCAGTCGCTCGGATTCGGGTACTTAGCGCGGTCAGTTGGAACCTTTTATGTGCCTACGTATAGCGTTGGCCTTTTTGCACGCCTGTTCCAGATTTTGCCCGGTTTATTTCTGAGTGGTCAGGCTTGTAATCGATTTTTGTTCTGAAATACCGGTCATGTGCGAGTCGAAAACGCGTGTATTGGGTCCGTACGAATCCTGTTATTTAAACTTTTAACGTTTTACAGTTTGCCTGTAATGTATAGGTAGAGAACTAGTTTATGTATTTTGTTTTCATCACTTTAGGTTATGTAGTTTCGAAAGGAAGTTAATATTCCTATTATCCTAAACAGCTTTAAAACTTATTACGGTCCTGTAGATTCAAAGCAAAGTGGCTATGACAGAGAGTCTAACAGACACACGAGTGATCCTAAAAGGACTCCGTTTTAGGGTACCGTACCTGAAGGATAACCAACGGAACCTTATTACTAAGCCTCCGCTGTCCATTCGTTCGTCTGTCTGTCAGCGGGCTGTATCTCAAGAACCGTAGTAGGTAGACAGTTGAACTTTTGCTGCTGTAACGACAAATATAAAAAAAAATAAGGCGGCTCTCATACACGAAATGTGTATTTTTCGGTTTATGGTACTGATCACCTTACGTGTGAGAGTCCAACTCGTACTTGGCCGGATTTTTCAGTCGGACGTACGGAACCCCAAAGACTGTTTGGACAAGGCCTTTTCATAGTAGCGGGCTTATGAATTGGTGCGGAGCAATTACTTTCGGAAGCTTGTTGGCACAGTTTTTGCTTCACAGGCATATTAATACAGACTTCCAATTTTGACAATGCCTTGAAATAAAATCAATCAAAAAGAAAAATACTAACTTAATTGGGTTTAAAGCAAAACACTAACCTACATATCCAAAGGTTTTTTTTATGAAATATTAATCTCCAGAGAAGTCTGGTGGCTAGTTTCTAAAGATATAAACTTTTATTTCCAGTTTATACTAAGCCAATACGTTCGAAGGCTTTCAACTTTATATGTTTTTTTCATACAATCCGCCTTTGCTCATTCATCTCAATAGCTACCAAAAGGATTTCAGACGATGATTCAGGGTTACAAACGTATTTTTTCCGTGTTTATTTGGATTATCTGGATAACAAAAAAGGGTCAACTCACAAACAATTCTACCTTTTCCAGTGCGTACAAAAGTAAAAAATAAAAGTTATTACAATTTGTACCTATATTCTAATTTGTTTTTCCAGTTTTGCTTTTGTAGCGTTTTTTTATTGTTGATGTTGTGTGCTTTGACTTTTTTTTTTAATGGGCTTTTTCCCCGTAGCGGATTTATAAGAGGTAGCATATTTAACCTTTTGAACGCCAGAGTAATCGATCGGTGTATCCCCGACGCCAAGCCACAAATTCGCCGTATTTTTATTATGTTACATATTTGTGATGTTTAGCGTCAAGCTTTCGTTTGTCACATGTATGTGACACTGGCGTTCAAAAAGGTGAAGCGTGGCAAACACGCAATTGTTTTCGTAGAACGCAAATACAATATGTGATACACAATAATTGATGACCGAATGTGTATATGATAAATGATATTTATTTTGGAAGTAGGTTAAACATAACACTTTTACACGTCAATCTTTTTTGGTAATTTTAAGCTAGATGAGGCCGCTGTTTCCTAGCTGACTTCCCTGAGAAGAAACACCGAAACAAACTCAGAGGTCAAAGTCTCTTTTAAAGTCCATACAATCTGTACTGGTCAAATAAATGTGTATTATTGTTATATTACTTTAAGTGTGAATGATACAGCAAGAATTATAAATACAATTATTTTTTTATTATTGCTTTGGACGCCTAGAGACTTTTTAGTCTTTGGGTATCGAAGACTTATCTATATATCCTTTCATATTTAACTCTAGTGTGGATCAAGGAGTATTTCCTGATCTCATGAAACACAGTAAAGTCGTTCCACTCTTTAAATCGGGTGATAGTCATGAACCCAATAATTATAGGCCGGTGTCAATCCTGCCGGTTCTCAGTAGGGTGTTCGAAAAGTGAATGCTTAATCAGATGTTACTTCACTTTAATAAAAATTCCATCTTTCATGAACAACAGTACGGTTTCACCAAAGGGCGTTGTACAACTGACGCCGGTGTCACCCTAATAAAGAACATCTTTAACGCCTGGGAAGATTCAAAAGACGCCATTGGAATCTTTTGCGACCTCTCGAAGGCGTTCGATTGCGTTAACCATGAGACGCTTTTGTTGAAACTCGAGCATTATGGGATTAGGAATACATCCTTTGATTTGATTAGATCATACTTGAAAGACAGACAGGTTAAAGTCCAGGTAAACGGTGTAAACTCACTAGGGTCTGAAATGACAATGGGCGTTCCGCAAGGTTCAATATTGGGTCCATTCCTCTTTTTAGTATATATAAACGATTTGCCCGAATTGCTTCAAAATCAACCAAAGATGGTATTATTTGCTGATGACACATCATTGATATTTAGGATAGACCGACGGTCACAAAGTCTTGATGATGTCAATAACTCTATTCATCAGGTCCAACTTTGGTTTACGGCAAACAACTTAGTACTAAATGAAAAAAAGACCAAATGTATTAAATTTACTTTACCAAATGT
The DNA here is from genome assembly GCA_002192655.3 of Mamestra configurata. Taxonomy (NCBI): domain Eukaryota; kingdom Metazoa; phylum Arthropoda; class Insecta; order Lepidoptera; family Noctuidae; genus Mamestra; species Mamestra configurata. The sequence goes on from NDFZ01005455.1 coordinate 104,050, forward strand.
TAGAAGCACCGAATGTGACATCGTATTGAATGGACAAAAACTGGAATTTATTGATCAGACGGTTTTCCTGGGAATCACTTTAGACGAGAAATTGCAATGGGGACCTCACATAACATCTCTTGCGGGGCGGCTAAGCTCAGCCGCTTATGCTGTTAGAAAGATAAGACAGTTAACAGATGTAGAAACCGCGCGCTTGGTCTATTTTAGTTACTTTCACAGCATTATGTCGTACGGTATTTTGCTGTGGGGTCGTGCTGCTGACATTGAATCTGTATTTATTTTGCAAAAGCGTGCTGTTAGAGCCATTTATAATCTTCGTCGCCGCGATTCTCTTAGGGAAATTTTTAAAAAGATTAATATTATGACAGTACCTTGTCAATTCATTTATGAGAATATTATGTATGTAAGAAAAAATCGACATCTCTTTAACAAAATTAGTGATAGACATCATTTTAATACTAGAAATAAAAATAATTTAGATCAAACATTTTATAGATTAGCCAAAGTACGAACATCTTTCATGGGGTACTGTGTTAAATGTTACAACAAAATACCTTGTGACATATTAGAACTAAATGAAAGAAAATTTAAAACTTACATTAAAACCACACTTTGTAAACAAGCATATTACAAACTAGATGATTATATTAAAGATAAGAATGCTTGGAAACATGCTGGTCCTGCTCCATAGGACAATCGAGGGTATAGTAGAAAAAGTCAAACTTGTTTTATTTACTGGTGTACTTTCAGGTTTTTAATATGTAATTTAACTCACACACTGATCCATTGTTTTTAATTATATTGTAAATATGTGAGTACCATGTCCCTTACTAGCAAACTTAATTTTATCTCTGCTGGTATTGCTTTGTTGTACCTATAGTATATAAGTGTGTGCTGTATATTAGTGTAATGTTGGATGCATTGTGCTCACATAATATAATCAATTGATCAATGTACCTATGTATACAAAATATTGTAAAACTTATATTTGAAAAGAGTAACTATGGAGTTTCTTGTCCGTTCTTCTCCATAAGAATCTACTTTTTGCGAATGGACAACTAGAGTCACTTATATTTTAATTTTAAACTGTAAATTTGACGTTCAAAAGTGCCTTTTAATGGTCTAGTTGAAATAAATGAATTGACTTTGACTTTGACTATAGTTGATACAATAAATAATGATTGTATTTTATGGTTTATCTAGTGTTAATGTTTTGTTATGACCTAATAAAAGGTATATTGTTGCAGGTAAATCACAAGAAAGTTTCGAATTAAAAAAGGAATGTTACGTAAGTTTAATTTTAAGTTAATACGCAGATAGGTTTTACGGCGAAGTTGTCACAGTTCAAAGTGGCCTATTTAAGGCCACTTTGAACTGTGACAACTTCGGTTTGACTTAGAATTATACATTAAAACGAGTCTTGAATTTAAGTTATAGCATTTTTTTTGGAAAGACTCAATAAAGCTTTCGAAAAAATAAGCTTTTCTAAAACTAAAGATTTGTTTTTCCCAAAAAATGTCATAGACAACTAAGTTTTTTTCATTTTTGATGTAGATTTCTGAGAAACTTATCCTGCCTAGCTTGTTCCGAACTATATGGGGTCGGCTTCCCGTCAAACCAGATTCATCTCAATACCAGTATTTTACGTAGAGCGGCTGCCTACCAGACCTCCACAACCCATTAACTGGGTAACACAGTAGTTCTTGGAAAGACTGGAGTCAGATTTACTAGCCTCTGACATTCCGTAACGACTGCCAAAAATCTACAAATGACAGCCGGGACCAACGATTTCTGAGAAAGACAGAATGTAAAACAATAAAATTTAGTTGAAACATTTTATGAGACACGATGCATAGTTACTGCTGAACCAGTGATCAATATCCATACAGGGTGAAGCAGATTAGACGCAAAGCCTGCAAAAAGTTATTCATTATTCTTACAACATAAAAGTATGAGACACTGAAATCTCGAAAAAAAAATCTACCACCTTTCATATGCTTGCATAACTCGACAAAATGTTCTGAACAGCTGATTTTTTTAACAGTTCCAAGGTTATTACCGATAAAAAAAGTTATTCATAATAATGAGTACAATTACCTTTTACAGGTTTTTGCGTTTAATCTGTTACTTTATACAGAAAATGTTTCACTACTCGTATGTTTAATTCAATACTAAAAATATGCAAACCCTTCTCAATTGAACGTCTAAAATAACTTTGAACCCTAACGTTATTTCTAGTGCATCGCACTTTTGCGGTCAGTGACTCTTAAATCTTATATTAATATAGAGATCCGTCTGCTGGTCTCGACTGTACAAGTAGAAATAAATAACAGTTTCAAGTAGAAATTAAGAACTCATGCGCTCTACAAACAAAATAGCTTTGTTATGAACACGCAGAATTGGTGGTATTGCGTCAAAAATAGAGTTAACCTTGACCACATTTTCGAAAAATAAGTTATCAAGAGCGGTGTCAAGTATTTTGTAAACACAATATCGAGTTGGCCTAAGGCCATGTTTCCACCTGCAACCAGATCGCATGCCAGTAGCATTACATTACGGGCTACCGAGGTATAATATAAACAATCGCTCGATCGTAGCCCGCAATGTAATTAAACTTGCATGAGGGTGACTTGCAGGTGGAAACTAGGCTTTAGCTTGGTTTTATCCTATCAACAACAGAAAAAAAATCTCAAATGTTTGTCTCATGGTCAATTACTGACATTTTAGTGTTCAACATTCTTTATAGCTCATAGAATGCCTATTTCTCTTGTGCATTTCCTCTACGCTAAACTGGCAGCAAATATTGAGCTACGGGCCCGGTAGATACGAGTCCATTTTGGCCAATTAGAATAAGGGATTCGTTTTTTGAGTGTGCTCGCACCATCATTGTCTTGACAAAGTCTGCACACAGCTTAAGATTAGCTCGCACTTGTGTTAATAATTTTGCTAAGATCTGTACATGTTGGTTTTTGCTGTAGGGTCTTGTGTAAATAGGAGTAGGAGAAAATTAATTTGTCTGGAGCCCCTGCGCTGTTGTGGCTAGACGGTCGTTTCATGAACGGCTCGAATTTCTCGGAATTTTAGGATCAGAAATTAGTTTTGTGTCAACTAATAAATGATAGTGGCTCTATTTTATTTTATTGAAGTGTTTGCAATTGTTGATGTGATTGATCTTATTGACATCAGAACCGTAATCCTACTAATCTTACGCGATTTCAGTGTTGGTCCCATAGTAAAAGTTGTTCATAATGATGAGTACAATTACCCCTTTTCAGGTATTGCGTTTATTCTGTTAAAAGTTGAACGGTCATGAACGAATTTGTCCCTCAAATAACAATTTATAAAAACTAGCCAAAGAGACTTTTTGAAATGGAGCGTCATAAAGTTAAACTAAGAAAAATTCTTGAAACATCTCTTGGTTATTGAGGCAGTTTACTCCAAATAAATGTATGGCCATTAACGAACAAATTTCAGGAAACACATTGTTGTTTAATGCCCTTTTATATTCGTATAATAGTGATAAATTTAGTACATCGTGTATTACAAAAAAAAAAACTCAGTTATTCCCGACTTGGTAGTAAACATTTTTTGATGCACTTCTTGCTTATTGCGGGTTTTCATAATTATCCTTTTGTGATGAATGAGAGCTGTTTAGCTTAACGTGACGGGTTCTTGTCGATCAGATCAGGCAAAATCTGTCACCAACAATTTTGTTTACTTATGCTATTAAAAGGTCTAAAGCAGTAAATTACCAAATAATATATTTTTTATTTTACAAGATGGCATAAGCATAGCCCCTAACCTGGAGCAAAAAATAATTTCAATTGTCAAAACATAACGCTAGTACATCTTCCAAGCATAGAGGACGGGGCCCGCTAGGGCCAGAGCCTGCCAGGGTTGCGGAATTTGTTCGAAAGAGTCACCGCGGCCCTGGAACGCAAAGGGCTTTAGAAGGAACACGGATGGGTTTTAGTCAGTAAGAGTTTGACACGCCCTTCCGCTCCACCCAGAGCGGAAGAAGACATTTGATGATTTCCCATCCTTAAAAAAAAAGTACATCTTCCAAGATCTATCTAACAAGAACCATGATTACGTACCTACGTAATACGTAAGTGCTGTATTTCAAGTTCTTTTGGTTTACGACTGAAGTTCTCACTAACTTTTGCGACCTCCTTTCGGATCCTGTTTTTGTTTATTAGCTGTTCGCGGCTTGCAAGTAATTGCGTTGAATGTTACTAATATTGTTTAAATCAAATGGTGGGTAGAAAGAGAGATGAGGAACAAAAGAAGAAAAGTAGGTAGTAGAGGAGCTTGTAGCTAAATAATACCGGCCACACGGATCGATCTCTAAGGTTAAACAACGCTTGTCGAGTCAATCTGTGGATGGGTGACCATCTTAACATACCGAGATTCCTCCTTGTTTCGGAAAGCAGGTTGGTGGCAGCCGTTGGTCCTAACAGTCATATGAACATTGGCAGTCGTTATGGATAGTCAGAAGTCAGAAAATCTGACACTGTCTTCTGCCAAGAAGTATCGTGTTATCCAGTTACTGGGTTGCGGTGGTGAGATAGGCATTTGGTTTGACTGGAAGCCGACCCCAATAGAGGTGGGAAAGGGCTATTGAAAGATGACGGTAGGCAGGTAGTAAGCTTATAAGGTTGAAGGTGATACAATCAACAGTTACTGCCATTATAAATCATATGATGGCAGTAACTATTGTAACCTAAACGCTCTGAAAAGTATTGTGAAAGCGAAAGTATGTAATTCCACTTAAACTCTGGATTTTTCGACCTGTGTTATTTATTTATTTAGAAGTAAGGTACCTTTTATGCTAACTTTATGATGAAAATGAAAGCTTCAATTCCCGAACTACGATTTATGGATGAAAATTTTTATTTATATCTTTGTTTTCTTTTTGCAATTATGCATTCATTTCAAGTATTGTATGTCGAGTACAGGTTATTGGGCATATTTTTATATATTGTATTTCGTATGATAAGAAAATGAAGACTTCACACGTAATGTAAATTTCTAACTAAGTATGTTAGCATTATAAAAAGATATAATTATATGGTTTTACCTAGTTAACGTCACCCAGAGGTGAAACTGAGAATTGAAGAGTTAAGCCAATTTTTTTTAACAAATCACACGTTTTTAAAGAAAATGTAGGTACATATATTTTTAAAAATCTAAGCCATTAAAATCAAATGCTTATATTTATAAATAATCAAAGATAATAATAATCGAATTAGGAATTTTCAGGAAAGACTATTAATAAACCCGTTAGTAGCGCTTTTATGAAATATGCAACCTCTTTAAATGTGTTAAATATATATTACATAATAATATATTAGTTTTCAAAAAATAAACAAAATAAAGGAAACACAACAAAAAACAAAGCAGGTATGCTGTAAGAGATTTCAATACAAATAAAGGTCACTTTATTGCTTGTTTTTCTGTACCTTTTTTTGAAACAACTGCCAATGGATTTTGCACGGTCTTTTCTGATGTTAAATTAATTATTTAATGGCATAGCCTTACGTCAAAAGAAAATACACTAACTCGATAGCCACTCGCACGAGAAAATACTGAAGTAGCCTCAACTCAAGCTGAAAAAAATATAGAACATCGTTTCCTTTTAAAGTTCAAATAGCGTTAGTAAATATGGCTTGAGGTGGGACGCAGATTAATTAAGTTTGGGTTCACATATTAAAAGCCCGTGAAATGCGTTCGTCTTATTCCGACTCTTGTTTGAATATGACTTTAGTTCTTTATTTTGTTTCCATTAGACCGGTAGTATTGATTTGTATTTCAAACTCAAACTCAAAGCATTTATTTCAATTAAACTATTACAGGCACTTTTGAATAGTCAAGGTCGGTCTGTCCAAAGAGATGAAGCTACGAGTAATTACCCGTTCCAAAGCGTAGATCTCTATGGAGAAGAACGTGCAAGAAACTCCACGGACACTCTTTTAAATCAATGTTTTTTACAATGATATGGTTACATCATTCGTGTGAAAATTATACAAACATACATATATGTGAGAACGATGTAGAAAGACTTACACGATCAAGCGTCCGAAGTAAAAGAAGTAAAAAAAAGCAACAATTCAAAGAACAAATAATTAAAATAAACCGTGGCAGCTGAGACATGACCAGACCTAGCTGACGGCGCTCGCTCAGCAATATGACGTCTGCGCTAGCACCATTTTGAAGAGTGCCTAATGATTTCAGAATAATAATTTGGTTGTAAGCAGTCGTTACGGCTGCCAGGGTTGCGGAATTTGTTCGAAAGAGTCAGCGTGGCCCTAGAACGCAAAGGGCTTTTAGAAGGAACACGGACGGGTTTTAGTCAGAAAGTAGAGTCTGTCACGCCCTTCCGCTCCACCCAGAGAGAAAGAAGTCATTTGATGATTTCCCATCCTTAAAAAAAAACGACAGTCGGGACTCAGCTTTTAGCGAGTCTGGCTAAGAGTGTCCCGTTACTGGGTTGTGGAGACCCGATATATGTATCTATATTGTATAGGCAGGTAAGCAGCGCTCTTTGTAAAATACTGGTATTCAGCTGTTTTCAGTTGGACGCTTACTCTAGTATAGAGGACAAAGACTAGAAAAAAAAAATGATTGCAAGAGCCGTTTCCATGTTTCTATTTAGTTTAAAAATTGAAATGTTTGCATATTTTGTGAATTCAGCGTATCGTACGGGCAGTGTAAATATTAAGCAGTGGTTTTTTTAAGCGAGTTATTCGATAACAACTTTTGTTAGTTTAGTTAGAGCTTTCGAAATCGGCAAAAACGTGTGGGTTGCACCCTATACAAAGAAAATTGAAAATTGAATAAAATACGTTATTTTTTAATTATTATTGATGATAAGTTCGTGTTTACCCACAAATTCCCCTGACGGAGAGCGATGATGTAGTCGACAGTGGAGCTCGCTTGCCTAGAAGGAACCTATTCACTCTTGACTAAAAGACCCCCAGGTTGTAGTACCAAGGAACACAGATGTTACTTTTCAAAACACGCACCACTTAGGAAAATCCCAAAAATAACCTAAATATATTGCCACAGTTATAATTATTTACTTTAACAAACATTGCAGTGTATTAACAGATTTAAACTAGCCAAATTCGAACTAATTGCATGTTTATTTAATTAGGTCGGCCACTGCAGGCTTCCACAGTAAATCAATTAAATTAAAACGGCATTGTAGCTTATTCAGATCCCCATAACCACAAAACCACATTTTGGGATTGTAAACTTTAGGTAGTCAATTGTTTTTAAGATAGTTCTAAATATGTTTATATTTATTTTAAAGTACATATTATGTTTGGTCCTGTCCGGTCAGATAGGCAGTCGCTTCACGTACAATTCTGGCATTCAGCTGAATCCAGTTTGACTGGAAGCTGAATCCAGTTTAACTGGAAGCTGAATTCAGTTTAATTGGAAGCTGAATCCAGTTTGACTGGCAGCTCACCCCAGTATAGTTGGGAAAAGACTAGGTAGATTTTGTTTGATAACTGTAACGGTCGTCAACCTTCAAATAAATTTAATATGATTTTTAAATAAAAGAGGACATAATTCTGTGTTCAAAATATTAAACAGTACCAATAATAAAAGATATCATACAGGTGGCAATGGGATGACGACGCATTGTCTAACAATAATTCAACAAGAATAATAATTCAGAGTTTATTAATACTACAAGAGATTAAACAAAAAGCAGTTCTGAATATCAGTCATGATTTTTCCTGTATTGTGGTTTTAGTTTCAACTTTATTATACTTAAACTTGTTTTAAATATGCATGGTGTAATAGAGTAAACACAATATCTCTTAAGGGGTTATTTTACTCATCATTATGAACAACTTTTACTCAGGGACCAACAACGAAATCGCAAAAAAAATCTGCTGTTCAGTACATTCTGTCGTGGTATGCGCACATAAATGTATGGGGCAGTCGATTTTTTTTCGGGATTTCAGCGTTGGTCCCATAGTAAAAGTTGTTCATAATGATGAGTACAATGACCCCTTAAGAGGTATTGCGTTTATTCTGTTACAGGTTGTATATTTCATATTAAGGCTTGTGCAGACCTACGCGGTATTCGCTATCTAGAGTGGTAGCGATAAACAAGAATGGTCACGGCCCTTAAAAAAAATTTACCCAACTCCGACAGAAATCACACATATCCTTGTTTTTTGTCATCTGAAATATACCTAAGAGAAATAATTTTATATTTTTCGATTTCGTTGGCGAACACAAAAATATATGGTTTTGAGTGTTCGTTCAAGCGAAGTATAGATAAGCTATTTTTCATACACTCTCGCTAGCATAATCATTATTTGGGCTTGAGCGTATATGTGAATCGTTCTGATGAGCACTATTCATTGTTGTTAGTTACAGCTACAATTAATAGTACCCACCCGTACGATTTATATGAGCCCAAACACTATGGGTATAAGAGTGGTCAACTGCTACTACTTACCTTTATGGTTTCCATCAGCAGGTCATTGTTATCAGCTACATTGAATATTACCGCTCCGAACTATTCATATGAGCCTAAACACGATGGGTATAGGAGTAGTCAACTAAGAGAGTGACTACTCACCTTTATGATTTCCATCATCAGACCCTTGTTACTAACTACAGTGAATGGTACCCATCAGTACGATTCAAATGACCGCAGACACCACAGTCTTATAAGAGTGGATAAGTAATTACTTTTCTATACTTTGTCTAAAGAAATATTCAGGCTCACATAATAATATCTATACGTTAGCCATCGAAATTGAAAAAAAGAAATATTCTTGCTCTACTTCAAATGACAAAAAAATTACAACTAAATTCTGTTGGACTCTAGATCACAAATGGCGACAAACTCGTTTGACTGCTTTCCACCTTTCTGCTCTTCATCATCACACCCTTGTTATCAAATACGCATTATACTCATCGGAACGATTCAAATGAGCTCATGTATACTTGTAAAAATTAATGAAAATTAAATTTCGATAGGTACGTCGTCTGAATAAAAACATATTTATGCGTTTGCCATCGAAATCGAAAAAAAACATATTCTTGCCCTACTTCAAATGACAAAAAAACTACGATAGGTTTTAATTCTGTCGGACTCTGGGTCAGAGATGACCATTCTTCTTTCTCTCGGTTTCCCATCGGGTATTTAGTATGGGGTTTCGCGGTTAGAGTGATACTGGTGAAAACAGAGTCACCATACCAGGTATACTGTATCTTTTCGTTTACCTAGCGCAATCAGTCAGTGCGTTAAAACATAACTTTGTTAGTATTTTATGTATTATTTTTTTTGAAACTAAATTATATTTTATTTAGTTTTGTTCACCTATCACAGTGTAGTGCTTTTTAACCTAAAGGTTGACTGGTAGAGAATACCTCGTTGCACTAAGTCCGCCCATGTACCACTATCGTACATAAAGTTTAAAAAAATGCTAATCATAGCGCTAGGATTGAATTGTAGGATTACCGCATCAAGGGTTGCGGAATAGTTGTGAAGAGTTACTGCGGGCCCGGAACGCAGAGAGCATTTGAAGGAACATGGGTTGGTTTTAGCCAGTACGTATCTGACAATCCCTTCCTCTTCGCTCATAGTAGGAGAAGTCGATTGATGATTGCCCATCCAATAAAATAAAAAGGATTATCGCATCCCATTCAACTTTCGCTACCGCTCAGAGTAGCGAATACCGCGTAGCAAAGAACAGATCTTTATTTGCATTTAAGTGTAGCCATAGCAAGGTCTTTCACATTCTATAAATATAAATACAACAACATAGTAAGTACTATACAAGCTTTCCCCTCAGTATTGGTGACGGTAGGTCAATCACATTACGGCCAGTTACTGAACGCGTCCTCTGACTGGCCAATTGACCTATTTACCAATAAGTCTCACGTTAGCGGTAACTTTACCTACGTGTTTATGTTAACCTTTTTGTTCATTTACGGTGGTTTTATAAGTTATGGTTTAGAGGTATTTTAATAAATCTCTGTTGTATTTACTTTCAATGCTCTTTTTTTTTATTTTTTTATTTATTATATAAGGTACTCCAACGACTTATTCACTATAACATATTACATAAACAACTTACACATGAATTATCATGGTGAATTTGTCACTTATAGAAGTACACAGCTTAAACATAAAATTATACATACACAACTATGAGATCTGTTTCAAATTAGAATTAAAAAGATAGGTATGATCAACTTCACAATATTATAGTAGGACAATATTTTTTAATAAATTTAGTAAAATATTCGACTTTCTCAACCAATAACAATGGGTGATTAGATTTGAAACGACTGCAATAAACGATATCAAAATGTTATGAGTGGGTAGGAAGCATAAGTAATTTTAATAAATCTCTGTTGTATTTACTTTCAATGCTCTTTGTAAGAAACTAGTTTTAGCTCGCGACTTCGTACGCGTATATCCCGTGTTTTCCCCTTGCCATAGGAATTTCCCATCCCCATATAGCCTATAGCATTTCTCATGAATGCGGCTATCATATACAAAAATATTTTTCTAAATCCGACTTGTAGTTCCAGAAGTTAGCGCGTTCAAACAAACAAGCAAACGAACTCTTCAGCTTTATTATTAGTATTAGTATAGATAAGTAGAAACCCTTTGCTCTACAGTCGAAAAGCTATGTGCTGTGGTATAGTGTATTTAAGCATGTTTATGATGGACGGTATACTAAATAAAAAACCGCGCAAGTGCCAATCTGACTCGCGCTAAGGGCTCCGAACGAATCATATATTTTTATCATGTTACTTTCAAACCATATACTTCTTATAGGTGTTCCTGTCATCTATAAGTAAACTATTTTTGACTGGCCTGCTGGTCGAGTGGTTAGTGACCCTGACTGCTAAACCGGAGGTCGTGGGTTCGATTCCCACCCAGGACAAATCTTTGTGTGATGAGCATGATTATTTGTTCTGTGTCTGGGTGTAATTCGTCTATAATATGTACGTATTTGGAAATATATAAGTATGTTTATCAGTTGTCTGGTTGCCACAGCACAGGCTCTGCCTAGTTTGAGATCGGATGACCGTGTGTGAGTTGTCCCAAGATATTATTATTTGGAAAAACATAGACTGTTTCTTAGCTCTTTGGCTAGACTTAAGCTACATTATATTATTATTATTATTGTTTAAAGTTTGTCTCTGAGTGGTCCTTTAAGAGATCCGTCTGTTCAAATGGAAGTTCAAAACTAAAAAAGAAACATAAATGCATTATAAGTGGCCCGGTTTTTGAAAGATGACAGCCTATCGAACCTTCAAAACGATCGTAAACTTATAAGTCAGTCATACTTCGATTTTCCACGACACTAACCTTTATTTTATGTTTATGAAATCAACAGTGCCCCTTTCTAACTACGGGATACTGACAGTCCACATCGATAATTCGGGAATTTTGGCATCCCACGAGAATCAGAACGGAATCCCGGAAAGTAGGGTTGTCTGATGAAAATTGAGGCCGTTAGGATTAACTGGTTTAACGTGCTTTTAGGGGACGAAAGATATTAAGGAGGTTATACTTTGGTAGTCTTGTTAGCTGTGTATGTACTTGGACAATGTGACCCACATGAGAATTCAGGTCAAACTTCTGAACGGTTCGTTGGCGCTTAGTTGGGCTTAACTAATTTCATTGATGATTGTTTTTCGAAGTTGTACAGATAATGGTCACCTTGAGCTGGCTTAGAGGTATAACGGATTTTGAATAGAGGTCAGCCTTAACTGGTTATTCTACCACTAACTTGCGACCTATTGTAAAAACACCTAGCTGTTGACCAAATAGAGTTTAGTAGCTTGTTTGAAATCTTCAAACATTATCCGTCCGTATGTTTTCTTGGTGAATATTTTTCTCATAAGATCTTATTTGAATTGTGTCATCTCTAATTTGACGACACGGTTGGCGCAGTGGTTGAGCGATTGACTGCTGCGCTGCATGTCGCAGATTCGATTCCTGCACGGAACAAATATTTGTATGGCCTACAGATAGCTGTTCCGGGTCTGGCTGTTTGTGTATGTGAATTTGTGTTTGTAACCGCACCCACGATACAGAAGAAATTCCTAGTGTGGCAAGGTATAAAAAAAAAAAAAATTGTACCGGACGGGCAGGATCACTTGGAACAGGATTTTACCATACCTATCTATTTTATTTAACTATAAAAATAAAGGCCCTAAGAATATCTTACGTTTCAAGGGGTAAACAAAACATTCAAAAATGCTTTTAATTTTCAATATTACATAGTACTTGAGATAACTTATCTATTACATAGGTACCTACATATGTAAGCGTGTTATATAAATCAAAACTGTTTATGTGACGCTCCTTTGCGAACACTAATATAATTTCTAAAGTTCGAATTACCGTCCTGGGCCGAATGGGTCGTAGGCCCAAGCTAGCAGATATTTAGCTGGTATGTACTTTGTACGTATATATACCAGCAGTCTCATCTCACTATCCCATACATTTTGTTACTGAGAAAATAAGTACGGTCTGGCGGCTCTAGGATTTTAGGTTAGTCATACTAACCTAAAATCCTAGATTTTTTTTGGTTTAGTTATGGTTCGGATGAGCTGAGCGTATCGCGGTTATCCCCCTATGCTGCGAATGGCCTTAAGCCTTGAGAATTTGAGTATAACTAATTCACAGGGTTCAAACAGCAAGTTACTGTGAGCACAGCAAAGTAAATCCGTCAACCTAACCTTAAGTAAATACCACCTTTTAAAGTCAATATTACTTGTATGAAGTTCGTTCCCATTGGCATAACTTGCCAAATAATGACGGCTAAAACTGAAACACGATAAGCTTATATCACTAGGCAGTCAAGTGAAAGAAGGTCCAGTCGTAAGGGCTACCACAGACAGGCGCATCAAAGCGACAACGATCGATCGATATCGCGTTTTCTTATATATATATATTTTTTTCTATTTGTAAAAATATTTATACATAAACGACAAACGTCTTTATCCCCTCCCCTACCTAATAAATGCCTAAGTAAGAACTTAATAAATTGATGTATGATTTACCCCCGATTTCTGATTTTGAAGGTCAGTTTTATCGAAAACTACTTTAGCCTCAAAACCTGTCAAACTTGGGCATTTAAGTAGGGGTTGACTTGTTAGTGTCTCCTCCTTTTTCTATGTCCAGCAGAGGACGTCTTTTGGCTGATGATGCAAATCTTCAAATTGTATCTCCGAGTACATTAGGCCCATGGGGTCCGAGTGCTCACCGAGTCTTTCGGGACATCAGCAGACAACTATATATAACAATATTTACGTGACCAGAGGGCTGGGCTTTTCTTCGGCCAAAGGCCACTGGTTCTGGGCACTTTTGCCATTGACAGCGATGTGGATGAATTTTTTGATGCTCAATGATTTATTATGTTTTTATACGCGTTTGTACATAATTTCGCAATTATTAGTCTAGTTGTATTTAGTTGTTACTTGTTCATATTATTGGACTGGTTATTTTGATTTAGTATCTTTATCTCCGAGTATCAAGTGTCGTGAATTTACTGTTTAAATTTAGTTTATTCGTTTTATAAACTACGCATGGTACAGAATGAGCCTTCTGTAGAATGTCGTTAGTGTGACACATAGTTTTGACAACGTTTCTAACTCACCTACTAAATACATATATTCGCAAAAATAATTATAAAAAAAATCTTAAACCGAAAAAATTGTAACGTTAGTGTAGTTTAAGGCTTAAATGCCAGTGATTTTGTACTCATTAGTTATGGTTTGTGCGACGGAATTTGATTTAGCGTTAATTAATTTTACCTGTACGCCGATAAATGATTCATTTATTTTAATTAGAACATGTAACCGCTTTATACACTCGTTAACTACTTGTTGTATTCACTGATAACTATGTAGAGACCAATGTGAGGTCGTCTGAAGTCAGTCACGATTTGACAAAAATAGTCTTAGTAGTCATATTGATTCATATTAAACTTGATACTTATGAATTATTATGTTTACGATGTGTATTTCTCATTTCGTACCCATTTTTTGGTTTTCGGGACCAACCTTCAAAAGGCACCTGGACTTTTGGGGAAAAGACTAGGGAGTGTCTGATTTTTACTTGAATGAAACGACTGTGCAACACCTGTTAGGGCACATCCCTAGGGATATTGTAAAGGGGTCTCCCCTAAGGTTCGCTGTGCACGGCAGCATATGATCACACATCGCCCGCGACCTGGGAGACCCACCTGCCTTAAATGACGCAGGAGGGGTTTCAGTGTTTAGGCGTCGCAGCAGTTGTCTCCCTGACGCCTTCTTCTCCAAGCGGGATCGGTCCTCTCACGATCCCGCTCGGCGGCCTCCATCTGGCTCATCACGGCCTCACAGAAAGTGGCCACTTTCTTCCAGTTTTCATTATCTGCCAGCATAGCCCTCACTACCGCTGGCAGAATCAGGTCTCGCGCAATCCTGGCGAACAGGACCCGCCGCTCAGAAGCCCACGCAGGGCAAACCTTGAGTGTATGCTATGTGTATGAGTGTATGCGCTTTAAAAATCTACTTTGTCGTAGATATTTTTAACAAACAAGACATTTTCAACGAATCTCTACACGAATTTAATGTATTCAGATATAATACTTATTTCTATATTCTATAACATTTTTTAAGTATATCATTCATGTTTCTGTTAACATTCACAATAATTTTATAATCTGTGCTTATTTTCAGTGCATAAAATGTATACCAGACGTACATCTTTCAAAATCAAAAGTCATTTATTCAAATTAACGTCAAAGTTCTACATAAAGACAGTCCCCCGAAACGCCCGCCCGTCACCACTTCCTAGTGTTTTAGCTGGGAAGAAGAAGTGGCGCAACAAACTCCCCAGCAACACATCTGTCTGTTAAGTTTTTTTTAATGCTTTATTAGTAAGAACAAAATTCTTAGTAAATAATTACGATCTAACCTAAAAGACTAACTAGCACTTTAACTCTTACTTAAAATGTTACGTGATAGATTATTTTAAAACTAAGAATAGTCCATAAGTAGCACTTTCTTAGTCTGGTGTAATTTATATGTAAAAACGCTATGTTCATGTGTTATATATATAGTACAACATTGTTATTATTATTCATTCACTTTATACACTACACTAATTTAAAAGGTTTAGTTCTTTTTAGCCTGCGCACCAAGTATGTGTTGTCTAGCTGCTGGATTGCCTCAACATTCACGTGTCGATGAAGTCTGTGTTCGTGGGCTTGAGCAATTTTTGGATAATGGTGATGAATTCCATTTTAAGGTCACGGTGAAGGTCGTCATTTCTTATGTACCAGGGTGCATTGACAGCATCCCTGACTACTTTATTTAGAAATTTTTGGATGATTTGACGTTGCTTTATTTAGTACAGCCCCAAAGTTGGATCCCGTACGTCCAAATTGGCATCAGAATATGGTTGTATAGGGTTATTTTATTATATGTTGATAGACAGGATTTCCTTCCGAGTAACAAATACATACTTTTGTAACGTATATCGAGTTCCTGTCTTTTCTTTTTGACATGAGCTTCCCAGCACAACTTAGCGTCGAGAGTTATGCCAAGGTATTTGGCTGTATTAGCATAAGGTACTTGCATGCCATTTATGTAGGTTGGATGTTAGTCCAAATGTTTGTTTGTGAAGTCAATGTAAATTGATTTTGACTCACTCAGTTCGATCTTCCATTTTTGTGTCCAGTCACAAACTTTGTTCACAACTAGTTGAACTTTTTCTACTGCTTCTCTGTGGCTTGATCCGGTAGCAGTATCATCTGTAAAGGTCGCAATGGTGTTGTTTTCCAGTTCTGGGATGTCACATGTATATAACAAGTACAATGTTGGGCCTAGCACACTTCCTTGGGGTACACCAGCTTTTATAGCTTTCAGCTCGGAATATGTGTCTTCCTGCCATATTCTATACATCCTGTTAGTAATATACAAATCTATGATATCTGCAAATTCAGCATGCGTCTGAGCTTGAACATTAGACCCTTATGCCAAACTTTGTCAAAAGCTTGCGCGACATTTAAAACACAATGGCGCAGACTTCCTTGTTTTCAAGCGTTTTTTCAATGATGTTAGTTATTCTATGTACCTGATCTATTGTTGAGTGTTTTTGGAAAATTGACGATTTGGAATAAGGTCTTTATCTTCTATTATTGGTTTGAACTGTTTCAATAACAGTTTTTCGAATAGTTTTGATAACACGGGCATCAGAGAACTAGGTCTATATGATAATGCTTCATGGGGTGGTTTCCCAGGCTTTGCAATCATAATGTCTTCAGCAATCTTCCATGACTCAGGTTCATGTTTTAAGATAAATGCAGCATTGATAAGCTTGGTCGGCTTCACTATGGCTTTGCGAGGGAGGTGTTTTAGAATTTCACCTGTAATGAGGTCGTAACCCGGGGACTTTGTTATTTTGAATTTCTCTCATTACTTTTTTTGGTCTTTTTTAGCTTTATTCTTTGGCTTTGTGATAAATTTTCACAGTCAAGTATTTCTATCGAGCTTTCATTGGGTTGGAAAGATTCTTCTAAGTGTTGAGCAAGCTTTAACGCTTTTTGGCCATTCTTTATAGCCCATTTTCCGTCGCCAGCTCTGATGGGTGGTCTTTGTGTAATCGGCCTTTCTAGATTTCTTGTCACTTGCCAAAGGGAGTAATCCGTTGATTTGTCTTTGGTTAGGTAGAAGGTAAACTCAGAGTTTCCTCCTCAAATTGTAGAATTTTCCTCTTTCAGTTTTAAAAACTTGAATTTATACAGCAGTATGCAAAGTAAGTTTACAATACATGACACAGAAAAACAACATGTCTAATATGTAAATCTAATTTAAATGAAATTAATTGACACTTGTAAGCTAGCACACTCCATTATGCCATCAAAAACAAAAACCAACAAACTCAAGCATTAACAAGTTAAAAAAACATTGCCTCCAGGCATAAATGGTGTGCCCGCTTACACGTGCAATGGTAAAATCTAACAACAGGATTGTGACTGGAACCACAAGTGATGAACTAGAGCTAACATAGTTATTATAATAAACTGTAAGTTTATCGTTATAACAATGATAAAAAAAACATGACAAGCAAGACGACCAGCCACCACAAGCAGCACCCGTTCAGCATAACGCAAAGATCAGCCATTACCCCCCTCGCCATGTTTGAGGGAAGGGGGTACCCCGGCCCCTGACGCTACCACAAGCGGTGACATCTAGGGGAGCATGACGAACTTACTGCCGGTTTTTCAGGCAAGAATAATATATAACAGCTATGGGACAATACTAGTTCATACATTACATGTTGCAATACAACTCATTATAAAACAACTGTAATGAGTAGAAGACGTCAAAAAAAAAAAAAATATATAGTGAAAGATCACTGACCAATACGGCCGGACAAAATAATAAAAAAATAAAAAAATATTATATGAACTCATATAACTTGTCATAAGCTAACTTACAGAGAAAGAACATGATAAAAATGACATTGTCTTGCGTTCAAAACAGCGACCAAATATTCTTATCGTTTTATCTGAATACCTTTCCACTTATTTATGGATGTGAATTTTCCAGTTCATATTATTATTCATTCGCAGGAATATTCCTATGAATGAATAATAATATAAATTAGGGTGACTGTACATCTATAACTGTGGTAGTTATTTTGAACGCAACCAACCGTTAATTCGTAAGTTTACTTTAGATACTATTATGTTGTGATTGCGGTACAATTCGCCGGGCGGCCATCAGCAGGTTCAGAACGAATTCCTTCATGCATGATGACGTGATCCCTGTGTCTTGCTGATACCGACCTGGGTTTTAAATTATTTAAATAAAATTCGTACCATATTTCCCGATTACTTTTACATATAATCAAAAATATGTCTAAAATAAGAACATTAAAGTAACTGATACATAATCCAGCTAAAAGTGCTATACTATGCTGGCTTATTTTTTTTAATATAAATTGAGACACCATCATAACGTCCCCTAATAGAAATATCAAAGTGGCCATATACAAGCGACGCCAGATGTTAGTAGCTGTGCCTCCACCCGTGCTGTACGTACGACAAAGTGAAAATACAATTATAATGTAAAAACAAGAGTTAACTAACAAAGGTAGAAATGGATTTGCGTTTACGAAAAAAATCGATAAATTTTCATATTTATAAATAAAAAATATTATCCATACAATTACAGTGGTCAATAAACTTAAACCCCAAGAAAAAATACTACTTTTTAGGTATTTCCTTTTTATATGACCATTGAAAACTTTTACGATATCCACGTAAAACATGTGACACAAAACCAACAACCAGTTGTTGTACACTGTTATAAGATAACTTAATAGAGCTAAGTAAATATAAAAATAAAAATATGTCCCACCATTCACTTGGTCATAATCTATGCCCGTAAGCTGAACCACAACGCATAAGACCTTTACTAAAATTGCATTGAGAAACACAAAGTTTTTGTAATTACGAAACTTCTTGAAGAAACACCATGATGCCACTCCATAAATCAATGCAATTATTGATAGCACCAACACAATTGAATGTAAAATTTGACGAAGTTTATGCTTAAAGCATAACTGGGGAAAATAATCTTTATATTGAAGACAGAAAGATTCATAGCCATTCATGGTGAAGGGTCACTTGCACAATTTCGATTTTTATAATAAAATAGAAACTGTTAAAGTAGTTGTAAACAGTTTGGCGTTATACACACCAATCAATAAAAACCACCGTTGTTTCTGAAACAATGGAAGCAATTAAAATAAGTTAGTTAATTGTTATCTAATTTTAATCCTACTATATAATATTATAAACGCGATAGTTTGTAAATATGGATGGATGGATGAATGTTTGTTACTCTTTCACGCAAAAAGTACTGAATGGATTTTGATGAAATTTGGCACAGTGATAGATTATAGTCTGGAATAACACTAATAATACTTTTTATCCCGGGAATATGTTCCCTTGGGATAATTTTCGATAATCACGCGGGCGGAGCCGCGGGCGGCAACTAGTAATTAATAATATTATATTTATTTATTAAAACTATTTTATAATTTTCCTGTTATTTGATAGCAGCGCTAACTAATTGAAACAAGAAACCATATTTAAGCATGCAGCAATAACCACTTTTGGATCTACTTAAAAATATAAGAATATAATTAAATTACACAAGCATTTGACAATCACTCAAACACTAAAATACATAGAACTATATATAGAACTTGTGTATATAGCATAACTTCAGATTTGATGTTGAAAGGGCTTATTACACTTAGTACTTACACTCATTTTATGGGACGTGATGACGTGGTCGACGATTGAGAACAATTGCCAAGAAGTACTTAACCTGTGCACTTGTCAAAGGTTATTGAGGTTACAGCTATCAGAAGACCAATTTCACTAAATAGGAAACGTTCAAATTCAAGTTGCATTCGCATCAAAATCACAAAGCCTCAAAAAAGGTATTTTGCTGAACTTAAAAGGTCAATGTATACTAATAATAAAGCTGATGAGTTTGTCTAATCTCTGGAACTACCCGTCGGTTTTGAAAAAAATATTTTTGTATATGATGGCAATAAAAAGCGCTACCGAACAACTTCATCCGCTTGTGCTGGGGCAATGGCTAATTATACGTTTGTACCATGTACTACAAAGATATTTGTTCTTTTTGGTGTCGGACGTAAAAGAATAGCACCATCCCATCACTTCCCGTGGGACCTTCACCAGAGAATGAGCAGCAGCTTTCTCTGTGCATTCAATCAAAATCAAAAGTAATTTATTCAAATTAGGCTAAGTGCCAGCACTTTTTGAACGTCAAAGTTCTACATAAAGACAGTCCCCCAAAACGCCCGCCCGTCACCACTTCCTAGTGTTATAGCTGGGAAGAAGAAGTGGCGCAACAAACTACCCAGCAACATATCTGTCAAGTTTTAAAAACATTGCAACAGCTACACTGCGATCGCCAACCTGCCTACAAGCGTGGCAAATATGGCAAACGCCCCCTTTGGGGGAGGCCTATGTCCAACAGTGGACGTCTTTCGGTTGATATGATGGTGATAAAACGGTATTCTACTAATTTTCAACCTTAACGGCATGCAATTATTAGAAGAAAATCGGTATTCTGGTACATAATTAGTACATAATAGGTATCTAGATAAATATCGCTCATTTGTAACTACATGTCAACTTAACCAAAACGACGGAGTGGTCGTTTATATAAAAAATAGCCTAAAATCGAATGTCAAAGAGATAAAACTAGTCCAGGCCTCCTGCCTTCAAGTTGAAGTGTTAAATAACATAATTATATGCATCTATCGCTCACCATCATTCAAAAAAGCTGAAAATATCATTGACTCTCTAGACGCTTACTTATCCACCCTGAGATCGCAAAATAAAAACATTATTATTACGGGCGACATAAATATCAACATAATACCTAAACCTACAGACAACTCCTATGAGTATAAAATTAGGGCGGATTATTTAAACATGCTCACCGCCTACAGCATCTTTTCTGGACATTCACTACCTACCAGAGGCCAAAACTGCCTTGACCATTTTATGCTCAAAATAAAAAGAAGTAAAATCACAGCATTTATTGCAATCTTGCACACTTCTATAACTGACCACTTCACAACACTTCTTTCATTAAGTAAAATAAAAGTTCATCGAAATGTACTCAAAATCAATACGACCACAGATTTTGAAAAGGCTCTAACATATTTACAGGAAAAAAAGATAACAGATCTACTTTTGTGTAGTGACCCTAACATACTAACTGACTGCCTTACTCAAAGAATAATTGATTCTATAAAAAACAATACCATGACTATAAAAATTCCAAGTAACAAACGTATAATCAAACCCTGGATCACCACTGGCATTCTCAGATGTATTAGAAATCGAAACAAGCTACAAAAAGAGTCTCGTAACGATCCCTTTAACGAAACTAAAAAAATTACATACACACGATATAGAAATCATTCTAACAACCTAATAAAAAAAATAAAAAAGAAAATATTAAAGAGAAATACTTGATTTATCAACTAAAAATAACAAATTGCTATGGAATTATATCAAAGCAATAACTTATACTACTAAATCTAAGAAATTAAACACGGAATTGACCTATTTAAAACCATCTCCTGTTGAGTCTGCTAATTTTGTTAATAACTTCTTCGCTAAAATAGGTAAAGCTAGCTGAAGTCATTCAATCAAATATGAGTGTGGATGATCAAAATTATTACATTAATGTAGCGATGGGCGTTGAATGAACGAACTAGTTAAATCGACCGTCGACGTTCAATGAACGATTCGACGGTTCACCGATAATCAACGGACTAGTTGAATTCGTAGACGGCTAAACTGAGACTCCACTACGTTCATGTCGTCTTTTAACGCGACGACCGACGCGAGAACTTAGTCGGGTAATACAAGTTCATTCGTCCGAAAAAATAACACCAACGGACGAATATCGAGCAAATTAATTTGACCTCTAACTTAATCACGCAGAGTTGATATTTCTATGGGCCGAATGCCATTTTGGAGTAAAAATTTATTGTGTTCTAAGAAGAAAAGGATGCCAATATGGTGTTTCACGTGTAAGTGTAATAAGTTCAAATATTAATAGTAAAATTATTTTTNTTATATAAAAAATAGCCTAAAATCGAATGTCAAAGAGATAAAACTAGTACAGGCCTCCTGCCTTCAAGTTGAAGTGTTAAATAACATAATTATATGCATCTATCGCTCACCATCATTCAAAAAAGCTGAAAATTTCATTGACTCTCTAGACGCTTACTTATCCACCCTGAGATCGCAAAATAAAAACATTATTATTACGGGCGACATAAATATCAACATAATACCTAAACCTACAGACAACTCCTATGAGTATAAAAATAGGGCGGATTATTTAAACATGCTCACCGCCTACAGCATCTTTTCTGGACATTCACTACCTACCAGAGGCCAAAACTGCCTTGACCATTTTATGCTCAAAATAAAAAGAAGTAAAATCACAGCATTTATTGCAATCTTGCACACTTCTATAACTGACCACTTCACAACACTTCTTTCATTAAGTAAAATAAAAGTTCATCAAAATGCACTCAAAATCAATACGACCACAGATTTTGAAAAGGCTCTAACATATTTACAGGAAAAAAAGCTAACAGATCTACTTTTGTGTAGTGACCCTAACATACTAACTGACTGCCTTACTCAAAGAATAATTGATTCTATAAAAAACAATACCATGACTATAAAAATTCCAAGTAACAAACGTATAATCAAACCCTGGATCACCACTGGCATTCTCAGATGTATTAGAAATCGAAACAAGCTACAAAAAGAGTCTCGTAACGATCCCTTTAACGAAACTAAAAAAATTACGTACACACGATATAGAAATCATTGTAACAACCTAATAAAAAAAATTAAAAGAAAATATGAAAGAGAAATACTAGCTAAATCAACTAAAAATAACAAATTGCTATGGAAAAATATCAAAGCAATAACTTATACTACTAAATCTAAGAAATTAAACACGGAATTGACTTATTTAAAACCGTCTCCTGTTGAATCTGCTAATTTTGTTAATAACTTCTTCGCTAATATAGGTAAAGAGCTAGCTGAAGTCATTCAATCAAATATGAGTGTGGATGATCAAAATTATTACATTAATGAGCTTCCAACACAACCTCAGTCTTTTGCCCTGTATGACGCCGACTTTGATGAGGTCAATAACATTATAGTAAATTTGAAATCTGACAGCGCCCCTGGGTGGGACAATATTTCAACTAGGTTCATTAAATTTGTTAGACACGACGTTACTCCAGTTATTACTTATCTAGCTAATCTTTGTTTTAGAACGGGCACCTTCCCTTCTTTATTAAAGCAATCAATTATTACTCCTGTTTTCAAGGGTGGGGATAGAGACGACGTTAACAATTACAGACCTATTTCAGTTCTTCCCGTAATATCTAAAATAATAGAAAACCTACTAAATAATAGACTACAAAATTACTTAACTTCTTTCAACATAATATCTCCATCACAATTTGGGTTCAGACAGGGTATATCAACTGAGGATGCTGTAACATCTCTTAGTACTCTTGTTGTAGAACAGCTTGATGTTGGCAAAAAATGTCTATCAGTTTTCATAGATTTAAAAAAAGCTTTTGACACCGTCTCTCTCCCCATCCTTGCGAAGAAACTTGAAAAAATTGGAATCAGAGGAACACATAGAGAGCTGTGTATTTAAAGACTATCTGTCTGATAGAAAACAAAAGGTTAAACTGGAACAGTACATTAGCGGTGATATTGGCATAACATGTGGTGTACCACAAGGGAGTGTCTTGGGGCCTACCCTCTTCCTAATCTACATTAACGACCTCTGTAATATGAAGATCAAAAATGCCAAAATTTTTTCATATGCAGACGATACTGCCATCGTTTTCTCTGGGTCTTCTTGGGATTCTATTAAAACAGACGCTGAATATGGTATGTCTAGGGTTGCTAAATGGCTAAAGTATAACCTCCTTACGTTAAACACATCAAAAACAAATTACATTTGCTTTACTATCAATAATAGTACACAACCCAGTCAAGATTTCAGATTAAAAATACACGTATGTAATGAAAATGATAGTACAGCCAGAAATCAATGTGATTGCTCAATAATAGAAAAAGTGTCTTCTTTTAAATACCTAGGAGTTATACTGGATCAGAGACTATCATGGTACCCCCAAGTCGAGCAGATTACCTCTAGGATAAGGAAGTTTATATGGATGTTTAAATCGCTGCGCCATGTTGTCCCAAAAACTGCGTCCAATACCCCCAACTCTGAAAAAAACCTCCTAAATGAAATTTATATTGCTTTAGTGCAATCCATAATTTTATATTGTATTCCCATATGGGGAGGGGCTCTCAAAACGCGGTTTTTAGATGTAGAAAGGGCTCAAAGAGCTCTTATAAAAGTTATGTACTTCAAAAAGCAACGTTTCCCTACTGTGAGTCTATATCAAGTGTCCAATCTACTGTCAGTTCGAAAATTATATGTTGTATACACCATATTAAAAATACATAAAACACTAACCTATGATCCTTGCATAGAAACTAAACGTAGGAAAAACATAGTCACAAATGTTCCTATAACAAAAACTACTTTTGCTAATATCCAATTCAAAAAACGATCAGCCTATCTTTACAATAAAATTAATAAAATATTACAGATTTTTTCCAAACCCTCTCATGAGTGCAAATCTGTACTGATAAAGTGGATAAAAACCCTAAATTATGAAGAAACCGAAACACTATTGTTATACGTGGAATAAACATACATTGCTTACACAAACACACACTGATACATACACACACACACACACACACAAACACACCCTCACACACAACCACAACCACACTCAAACACACATGCACTTACACACCCCGAATGGTACTGTAACCGACCCCAACTTCGTGGGGCTAGGGAACCTTACAGCACACCTTAGTCTAATATACTCGTCACTTAATCATATTTACACACTCACACTCCAATTAATTTATAAATTCACACAACTTCTTCAAGTATAATAAATAAAAAAAATATATTTACTTACCTACTTAATAATTAAAATACAAAACTTATGTTTACATGTTTCTTGCTATGCTGTTAATACGTTAAGGAAGAGCGGAGCCTCCTGACACAGGCATATTGACATGCTTAAAAGGAGACTCCAGCAACTAATTGTAAGAAGAAATTTGTTAAAGAAATAAAGTTTTTTTTTATTTTTTTTATTATTATGTCTTTGACAGTTCAGCAGAGGTTCAAGCTTGAGGTTTGTCAGCGAGCAATGGAGCGCAGCATTCTGGGAGTCCGATTAATGGACCACGTTAGGAACACAGTGCTGCGTTCCAAAACAAAAATCGCCGACGTCACACAAAAAGCAGCCAAACTAAAGTGGGACTGGGCCGGCCACGTCTGCCGGATGTCGAACGGTTCATGGGCTAAAGCAACCACAATGTGGGTCCCAGAAAATGCCCGACGACATCGCGGGAGACCCAGGCGAAGATGGCGGGACGAACTTGACGCCTATCGGCCAGATTGGTCCAGACTTGCCCAAAGCCGGGAGGAATGGAAGGAAGAAAGGGAGGCCTTTGCCCTGCAGTGGGACACAATTGGCTAAAAATAAAAATAAATTAAAATAAATTATGTACCAGAATACCGATTTTCTTCTAATAATTGCATGCCGTTATCAGTTATCAGTTATCAGTTATCAGTTTTAATGTTTATATAATTATATAAACATTAAAATTGACATAAACATGCGATTATTTTAGATTGATAATTACCAAAATTTTTAGCTCGTATCGTTTCAAAATTCTAAACAAATCTTTATTAAATAAATAAATAAAATAAAATTTGTTTATTTCAAGTACCACAAGACTCATATCAACAAAACACATTTTTGTAAAAGACACATAAAAACATACCTTGGACACAGAAACATAACTCATACATAAAACACACAGACATAAACATTTATACAGACAGGATAATAAATACAGACAATAACAAACACTCACAAAGCAACAATATGTCTACTGCAGCATTGCCGGATGTACGAGCAATCCAGTCTGTTGGCGATCATCGCCAGGACGGTGTTGGCGCTGCCCCGCACTCTGCGCACCAGAGACGCGCACCGCCTGCGCATCGTCGCGTGAAAACAGTCGGTGCGCGCCTCCGCGAACATGCCCGAGGCGCTACAGTGGCGGGGCAGCCCCAGCATCGCCCTGAATGCGTTGTTGAACTGGACGCGGAGGGCGCTGTATGCCGCACGAGTGTACTTTGCCCACAGGCTGCACGTGTAGAGGGATGTACAATAAGATCTAAAGAGCGTTATTTTTACCTCCCTCGAACAACGCACAAACCTCCGCGCTATCATATTAGCTCTCACTGACAACGCCCTCCGCTCCCGCTCAATGTCCGCATCGTCCTTTAAGTCTGCTGTAACAATATGACCCAAGTACTTAAACTGGTGCACCCTCTCAAGCGGTACATTATTTATACATACAGGGGGTACACTATTCAAACTTCTTAGACTAGCTCCAAACACCATAAATTTACTTTTTCCAGCATTATATTTCAACACATGGCTCGAGGCATACTCTTCACAGATCCCTAGCAATTTCCTAAGACCGCAAACCGATGCGCTCAGCAGCACCATGTCGTCGGCGTAGCTCAGATTATTGACGCATACTCCATCCACATGGCAACCAACATGCTGACTGCTGAGCTCAACGATCAGGGCGTTCACGTAGAGGTTGAAGAGCGCAGGAGAGGTCAACCCCCCCTGTCTCACCCCACACTCCAACCTATAAGGTTCTGACATTACACCCGCCCATCTGACGCCGTTGATCTGGTGTCCGTACCAATATTTGAACATGTTTGAAAGTTCTGGGGGTAACCCGATACTCTCCAGCTTCTCCCACAGGATGTTATATGACACCAGATCAAAAGCCTTGGAAAGATCCAGGAAACACGC